>CM076582.1:109355694-109559893 GCA_034641835.2 Pinus albicaulis
TTAATGAAATGAAGTGTTATTCCAGCTGCTGCTCTACATTTTTGTTTATTTCTGTATTTTATTGCGTTCCTGCATAAGTCTGGATATGTCCCCTCGATTTTTCTTTACATGTCCCCAAGGAGGTTGCTATATAAGGAGTTAGGGCTCGATCTAGTTGAACCTTTGCAAGATCAGCCTCGTAAACCCTGAAGACATCCAATGGGGGAAGAAAATAAAGACGAGGGAGCAGGAGATCCTATCAAAATATTGCTCAAGGAGGCCCTCGAGAAAAAAAAGAACACGAAGATGGATAAATTTTCCTAGATCCTTCAACGACTTCCCACTAGCGGCTCATTTGCATCCAGCAAGCACTTTGGAGGCGCAACTCCTTTCAAGGTACGAGTCAACTTCGACATTCCTGTATTTGAAGGCCAGATAGATGCAGACATCGTAGATATATGGTTGAATTTTCTGGAAGGGTATTTCTCGGTCCATGATTTCTCTGACTGAGAAAGTATTAATTTTTCACTCCTCAAATCCACTCCCCATGTCAAAGACTCGTGGGAAACCTAGTGTGAGCAAAAGGACGAGAGGGAATCATCTCTGTTCTCGACCACACCCTCTTGGAATTTATTCTGAGATGACATCAAGGAACAAATTTACCCCGTGGGGAGCTATGAGGAAAAGTACATCCATTGGACCACACTGCGATAACAAAGGGATCAAGAAGTGCACAGGCTGATGAATTTGTTCCATACCCTTCACACAAAATTTGAGTATTAAATATTGGTAGAAACATTTGGTGCTTAAGTATCGTAGTTGTTTGCATAGATACATTCTGGAGGAAATGGAGTGCCTAGACATTACCTTGCTTGGCATGACATATCGATATGCCGCCAAGATCGAGCATAAATTTAAGTAGAAGAAGCGAGACTTTGGATCCTCGAATCCAAAGCCAGGGAAAGGTGTCCCGAACCGCAAAAAAAAGTGGAAAAGATAAAGCGGGGTGACTCATAAAAACACCACAAATCCGAATAAGGACATAGGGAAGTGGTGTGAATTTCATAACATCTCCACTCACAACACATGTGAGTGTCGGGCCAAACAATCATTGGTGGCCAAACTAAAGGCATCTAAATCAGATACATGTTCTGATTTTGAGTCAGAACCGGACAAGGGGAATGAAAAAGGGAAGTATATCATTAATGTGGAACCCAGCACCACCGTTGCCACCACCAAGCTCTAGAGGAAGGAGCCCGAGGAATGAAAGGAGGGGGAGCGCCTCTTCCATTCCCAGATGTGGGTGAAGGGTTCTCCACTACAATTCCTTGTCGATAGTGGAAGCCAAAAGAACCTAATTTCAGTAGAGGTTGTGAAGCGGCTCGGCCTACCAACCATAGCACACCTGCAACTGTATACGATCAAGTGGCTTTACCAAGGAAGAGAACTCCACGCCAACAAATAGTGTCGCCTTCCATACAACATCAAGCCCTTTGCCGATGAGGTATTGTGTGTTGTTACTCCTCTTGACATGTCTGATGTATTATTAAGCCAACCATACTTGTGGAAGTGACATGCTATGTATGAGTTTAGGCCTCGTTCTGTTATTATTTCTTTGGGAAATAAGTTGTATAGGATACCATAGGTGGCACCGCCTTCTGCCATCTCTTTGAAACTGCAAAGCAATGTAGTAATATTATTTCCCAAACCAGGAAATTTATTTTCATTATGATTCGCCCATAGGGCAAGAAGAAGATTGTGGTCGTAGCCTCCAAATAGGGCTCCCCTGCGTGGCAGCAACATATGGACAAATTCATGGTGGAATACAAGGACATTTTATCCTCACCCACAAGGGTTCTTCTACATTGTCAAGTCAAACACTCCATTGATCAGACCCCAGGCGCGTTGCTGCCTAATGGGCCGATTTATCAACGTTATATTATGGAGAATGATGAAATCAAGAGGCAGATCCAAGAGCTGTTGCAGAAAGGGCACATCAGGCCAAGCTCCTCACATGTATTGTCTGAGCCTGATGAAGCAACCAGATTTATTGAACGCATCCAACACGTCTCCCAACAGGTCCATGATATCTTGGAGAAATCCAATGCCAATTACAACCAGCGACATGATCAACATTGGGTGCCTCACAAGTTCTAGGTGAGCGATAAATTTTGGTTGCATTTGCAGAAAGAACGCCCAACCGGAGCTCATCGAAAGCTCATGCCACTCTGATATGGGCCTTACACCATTATCAAGGTTGTGAAAGACAATGCATTTGAACTCAACATTACCCCATTCCGTTGTCGACACCCAATGTTCAATATGGATCGCCTTTGGCCATACTTTCCACCATTACTAGACACATCTCACATTGCAGAACAACTCACACTAATAGAGTTAAACCCATAATGCATGGAACAAGCCACAATTGATCGGATCGTGGACACAAAAATCAAGAACACCCGACAGCAAAATATCCAGTTGTATCGGGTTGTCAAGGTTGGCCACTCTTGCACCAAGGCAAGTGGCTCACTAGGGACCAAGTTTAGCAAAAGTTTCCTCACCTCATGGAGAAAATAAAAGCATTGGGGACCATTGCTTCCTAAGGGGGGAGGAATGATCCAGGTGGATATTACCTATTCCACCTGGACCTCGACCATTGTTTCTTTCAGCTTTTCAGTTTCCTTAATTTTAGCACAATTAACTATTTTTGGCAAATTTTTCTGGTCCTGAATTTCTGGAGCCGTTTTGAGGCCCTAAACGACGTTTTTTGGGAAAAATGGTGTTTACTTAAAAGTTGTAGTCCTCGGATAGATATTTCTAATGATGTATTGTGCACGTCAAATAGAGATCATATGCTAAAGTTATGTCTCCAGGAAGTTGATGCACCAATTTACCCAAACATGACCCATAGTTTTGGCGCTTCATCTCCTAGGGTTAGGTTTTTGGATGTTTAGGGCTTTACATTGTTTCTCAATAGTAAATAGGCCTTTGAGCGTCATTGTAACACAATTCAAAGGCACGTAGCCACCACATCTCTTATAAGAGATAAGCTACAATCACCCGAGCTAGTTTTTTTCCCATTCTGTCTATAAGCATTTTTCAGTATTTGATATTAATGAGATGAAGTGTTATTCCTATTGCATCTATGCGTTTATGTATATTTATGTACTTTATTGTTTTCTTGCATAAGTATGGATCATAATGGTTACATGTTCAAATCCCATTGGTGTTGTTGTGTTAAACCATACCCCTATTTTGGTAGATAAATGTCTTTCGGATTAATCACATCATTAGGATTTGGTTGACGTTTCGAACCATCTAATGTGGTTCATGCTCAGGACAAGGTGAAGAAGGAAATCAATCTCAATGAATAAATGTAAGGATGCACCATTTCCTGGTGATAGCTAATCAAACTAGCCGTTATTTAGTTAATCTCTTAATTAGTTGAAAATTTAAAAGTTTTTAAAATTATTTTCATTATTAGTTATAATTAATATATAGGGGGGAGGGGTAAAAAAGAAAAAGAAAAAAGAGGGGCTAATGAATAATAAAAAGAATTTATGCAGTTAATAAGGAGAAGGGAATAATATTAAAATATTGAATTTATAAAGAGAAATAATAAAAAGGGTGTTAAATGAATAATATCGAATTATAAAATAATAAGGAGAAAGGGGGTTAATGAGTAATAAAAATAATAAAAAATATATTATACAATTAATAAGGAGAATGGAATAATATTAAAATATTGAATTTATTAAGAGAAATAATAAAAAGGGGGTTAAATGAATAATATAGAATTATAACATAATAAGAAGAAGGGCGGGGGAAGAAATTAAAATATAGAAGTAAGGGGGGTTTATGAATGATATAGAATAATTCTAATAATTCTAAAGAGAGGAGAGGGGAGAAAAAAATATCAGCAAATATATATATATATATATATATATATATATATATATATATATATATATATATATATAAAATTAAAGAATCAATAGAACTCAGAAATTATCCAAGAGGAAGAAGCAAAAGAAGAAAAAAACAAGGACAAAAAGAGGAGGGAAAAATCAAAACAAAGGGCATAAAATCAAGGACAAAGGAGGAAAATCACTGGGGATGAATCACCTTGATAGGGCCGGAGTCCAGCTCTTACTTAATTTCCACCCATAATCTATGTTGATATTTTTAGGATGTCTCTCAATTTCAATAGCCTCCCTCAACTTTCTATGATGGAAGTGATCCACCCTAGCAATAACTTTGGAATCTTCAATGCAAACATGGCGACAAGATTTCCCAGCAAGCTCTTCAAGGGCAGAAGTGTGGGAACGATTGTGCCTAATGTCTGTAGCATGCTCATGGATTCTCTATCTAATGGATTGACCAGCTTCACCAATATAGAGAGTGCTGCAGGAACAAGGTACTAAATAAACACCTTTCATGTCCTTGGGGTCTATAGGGTCCCTCGGTGATCCGGGTGAGAATTCACACATAGTGGCAATAGTTTAAAAGAAGAGGTGAGCATCATTTATCCAAGGACATGGGAAATTTATACGAGGTCCATAAACTAAGATCGACCAAGGAGAGGACTGAACCGAGAAGATTTATTCTGAGCCTTTAATGATTTTCAAAGGCTCTCTTGACCTTGATGAACGCTATAACCATTAATTCAAACACATCCAAAGATGATTTTATTCCAAATGGCTATCATCGAAAATCCCAGAGCCCCCAGTAGCTAGAGTGCATAGAACACCAAATTCCCCGAGCAGTGGAAAAAAATATTTGTTAGGCATGAATATATCGCTCAAAAGTGTGAGTATTCTTGCGGAAAATCAGAGATAGAATTCACCATCCTCTAGGAGAGAAATAATATTCATGCAATATGGCCCATATACTTCTACTTCCATTGTGAATTTGATGGAATCAGATCGGGAATTCAGGTGCCCAAGAAACAAATCTAACTTTTCCCGACCATGGGGCCAAATGACACAAGTATCATCCATGAACTGCACCTACCAAGACAACTGAGCCGAGGCCATTTCAAAATCCTCCATAAATCAGTTAGCAACAACAGGGGAAAGAGGGGAACCCATGGCTACTCTGCAAGTTTGCTCATAGAACTCACCTCGGAAACCGAAAAAAGTCGAGGTGAGGCACAGGTCAACCAAATTAGAAGTGTCCTGGTCCGTGACTCGCTTAATAACCTCAATAGCTTCCGGGATGGGGATTTTGGTAATTAAGGAGACAACATCGAAACTAACTAATAAATCCCCAGGATCTAGCTTTATTTCTTTCCATTCTAGGATGAAAGAAGCATAGTTCTCAACAAAAGAACCTTTGGAAGGTCATAAATCCTAGGGGGGAGGGGATTACTTTCAATAAGTTTCCTCGAGAGGGGATTAAGAGAGGGATCTGACTTAATGGCTACAGAAATCTCCTTAGAAATAGATTTAAGGGAATTCTTCTTAAGCTTAACATAGCTACTACAAAGGGAAAGAGGGAAGATGGTCGACCATCTTGCCGACATAATCCGACTTATCCATAATAAAAATAGCACCACCTTTATCGCCTTACTACCACTAAGGGAAAGATGGTCGACCATCTACGACATAATCCGACTTATCCATAATAACAATAGAACCACCTTATCATCCTGAAAGATGGTCGACCATCTTGCCGACATAACTTAATCCATAATAACAATAGCACCTCACCCTTTATCATACTTAAGGCTGATAAGGGTGGTGTTATTGTTATTATGGATAAGTCGGACTATGTCAGCAAGATGGTTGACCATATTTCCCTTAGTGGTAGCTATGTTAAGCTTAATAAGAATCCCCTTAAATCTATTTCTAATGATATTTCCCTCACCATTAAGTCTGATCCCTCTCTTAATCCCCTCTCGAGGAAGCTTATTAAAAGTAATCCCCTCACCCCTAGGATTTATGGCCTTCCAAAGATTCATAAGCCTAGCGTCCCTTTAAGACCTATTGTTAACATAATAGGTGGTCCTTCTTATCATATAGCTAAATTCTTAGCCCGTAAGCTTAAACCCCTGGTGGGGCTTATTGATTCTTTTGTTAAGGACTCTGCTTCTTTCATCATGGAATGGAAAGACATCAAGCTATATCCTAGGGATTTATTAATTAGTTTTGATGTTGTCTCCTTATTTACCAAAATCCCCATCCTGGAATCTATTGATGTCATTAAGTGAGTCTCGGATGAGGACACTACTAAGTTGGTTGGCATGTGCTTCACCTTGAATTTTTTCAGTTTCCAAGGTGATTTCTATGAGAAAACTTGCAGAGTGGCCATGGGTTCATCTCTTTCCCCCATTGTAGCTAACTTATTTATGGAAGGTTTTGAAATGAAGGCTTTGGCCTCATCTCAATTTTTCCTAATGAAGTGGAATAGGTTCATGGATGATACCTGTGTCATTTAGCCCCATGGCCGTGAGAAGTTAGATTTGTTTCTTAATCACCTGAATTCCCAGTCTGATTATATCAAATTCACGATGGAAGTACAGGTGGATGGCTGCCTTCCATTCTTAGATATTCTTCTCTTTAGAAGGGATGATGGTTCTATCTCTCACCACGTTTTCTGCAAGAAGACTCACACTGAGTAGTATCTTCATGTCGACTACTAGGCTCTAGGATTTCGATGATAGCCAACTTGCTACGAGAAAGTCCTAAATTTCTAGTGATTCTCGGATGTGTTTGAGATTAATGGTTATAGCAGATCTCAAGGTCTGAAGCCCTTTCAAAAATCCTTTAAAGGCTCAAGAGACAAATCTTCTCGGTTGGATCCTATCGCCAAGGTGAATCTTCTGTTTATCCAAGGGACCTCGGATAGAATTTCCCATGTCCTTAGGAGAAATAATGTCGCCTCTTCTTTTCGACCTATTTGTACTATCATGAATTCTCTCGGATTGGTTAAGGAACTTATAGATCCCAAGGACATGAAAGGTGTTTATTTAGTACCTTGTTCCTGTGGTACTCCCTATATTGGGGAAACTGGTCGATCCATTAGACAAAGAATCCATGAGCATGCTGCAGACATTAGGCATAGTCGTTCTCGCAATTTTTCACTTGCGGAGCATGCTGGGAAATCTTATCACCATGTTTGCATTGAATATTCCAAAGTCATTGCTAGGGTGGATCAATTCCATCATAGAAAGCTAAGGGAGGCTATTGAAATTAAGAGACATCCTAAAAATCTCAACAGAGATGATGGGTGGAAATTAAGTAAGAGTTGGACTTTGGCCCTATCAAGGTGATTCATCCCCCGTGATTGTCCTCCTTTGTCCTTGATTTTCTGCCCTTTGTTTTGATTTTTCCCTCCTCTTTTTGTATCCTTGTTTTTTTTTTCTTTTGCTTCTTCCTCTTGCTGGATAATTTCCTGGGTTCTATTGATTCTTTAGTTATATATATATATATATATATATATTTATATATTTGCTGATATTTTTTTCTCCCCTCTCCTCTCTTTAGAATTATTAGAATTATTCTATATCATTCATAAACCCCGCTTACTTCTATATTTTAATTTCTTCCCCCGCCCTTCTCCTTATTATGTTATAATTCTATATTATTCATTTAACCCCCTTTTTTATTATTTCTCTTACTAAATTCAATATTTTAATATTATTCCCTTCTCCTTATTAGTTGTATATTATATTTTTATTATTTTTATTACTCATTAACCCCCCTTCTCCTTATTATTTTATAATTCTATATTATTCATTTAACCCCCTTTTTATTATTTCTCTTTATAAATTCAATATTTCAATATTATTCCCTTCTCCTTATTAATTGTATAGTTTCTTTTTATTATTCATTGACCCTCTTTTTTTCTTTTTTTTTTAACCCCTTCCCCACTCTATATTAATTATAAATAATAATTAAAATATTTTTAAAAAGTTTTAAATTTTCAATTAATTAACAAATTAACTAAATAATGGCTAGTTTGATTAGCTATCACTGGGCAATGGCGCGTCCATGTTATTTATTCATTGAGATCGATTTCCTTCTTCACCTTGTCCAAAGGATGAACCACATTCGATGGTTAGAAACATCAACCAAATCCTAATGATGTGATTAATCTTAAAGACATTTATCTACATTATGGATCACAAAAGTCTTAGATCTAACCCTATTTTGGTGTCCAGGGGGTGCCATGTGGCACCCTCTAATTCGACCACATGGCACCACTATATTGGACCACCTCTCCTCCTGTCAGCCACGAAGTTAGTTCCTAGTCAATAGCTCATTTCCACATGCCAACATTAAGTACCACCACGTCATGCCATGTCATCCTTCATCTGCTAAGTGTCATCTATACGACTTGCCACATGTCACCCTGAGAGATTGTTATGTGTCACTCTGTCCTCTTTTTCCCCCATTGTCACAAAACTTCAAAGTGCAATAACTCTCTCATATGGAACCAAATCAATGTGATTCAAGTTGCGTTGGAATCGTCTCAGTGGCTCTTAAACTTGGTGCTATTTTTATCAAAATTTGGGGACTTATAATTGTAGGACATCTTGGATCCTCCCGGATCAATGTGGGTCTTAAAGAAGTGGATGAAGCCTTAAATCAAGTATATAATAGAGCATACAAAGTTCTCTCATAGACATACAAATTACAAAAATAACGGTTATTTCAATATGGGAAATTGATGGAGGAAATGGTAACTGGGTGACAAATTGTTTTTGTTTAGTCAATAGTTCATCTTCATTGGGATTTGCATAGCGTTGGAGAAATGGTGATCACATATGATGCGAGGGTTTATTTCAGTAGTTTTCTCTTGGTTGAAGATGCTACCAAAGAGTCGTGGACAACATTTGCTCTCCCTTGCAAGATTGAGGAAGGAAATTTCACGTGGACAAAGCAAAACGTTTTGGTTTTTCCTTGGTGCAGGGATGAGGAAAATTGTGAAAAGCACCATATTGACCTTGGAGTTTGAGGAGAACCATGATTATAGGCCTTCGCATTTGTTTTCACTCATGGTAACGAATATGGTCAGCCTTATATCATGCATGCGGTCATGGGAAAAGTTAGATGGATGCACAAGATTTTGTTTGATGCAGAACAAATGCACTGCCACAACATCATGTTTATGGTCTAAGTGGTCATGAGATGACCAAGAGCTATTGTATCCTTTAAAATTTGTCTTTGTTTTACACTCATGCCCAAGCCACAAAGACTAAAAATGAGTCTCAAATATATGTGTTGCATCACATTCTATTTGAGGTGGATCTGGCGAGCATCCCCATTGGAACTGAGATTTACTTTTATTCGCCCCCTAGCTCTGTTATCTGACATATGGGGATCTTTGTTGTTCAAAATTTTCAGTTCTCAAGTTTCTTCACCTTTTTTTCCTCTGGATCAGTTTCAATATGTCTGGAAAAAGTATTTTCCTTCCCTTGTCAAGGTCAGTGGAGGGGTTAGAAGAACCGTCCCAAGCACAATAAACTTATGGGTGCAATTTTAGCTCTTCATGCACTTATCCAAACATTTCTCCATCTTTTAGACCTCAAATATGAGTAGATATTATTACAAATTTAGATTAGAAGTAGGTTTTTTGCACAAAGGAGGATATGACTTTCTATATATTCATCAAAACCTAGGCTAAAACATCGATATCCATTTGGGTCAATGACAAGGACTTGGTGGAAAATGTAAAATACAATATACAACAACAAGAGGGACTCCCAAATACCGAGCAAAGGATCATCTCAAAAGGGGCACTCTTACAAGATAAGAGGACCCTCAAATTATACCTAATATGTAAGGCTCCACTTTATATTTAGTATCATGATTACACAATGGACCAGGTTTTGGCCCTTCATCCTCCTACAAAGAAGTAGTTAGAGGGAGTGGAGAACATGCTAAGGCCACAACCACAGTTGGGACATTGACTTGGACTTACACAGTGAAAAATATGGAGAAACGCATACATATCGAGATCCATATCTCACAGGTAAATAACATGTTATCATTTTGAAAAAGGGGTCATAATTTGTAGATGCAATGGTTTCTAGCCTCTAACTAAGGATTTATGTCAGTGGATATACACAAAATTGATTACCAAACATCATATACACTTATGCTTGAAGGGTTTCTCCATTGTACACCCTTCCTTAAAAGAAGAGTACCATTATTTTTTTGAGGAAGAATCATGCTTATGGGGAGGAGTTGAGTTATTTGCTACTCCTTGGTTCCTATAATTTAACTCATTAATCATGGAAATAACACGAATGCATGTCTAGGTTCAGTTTCCTAACCTCCCACTCCCTTATTGGCACCATCAAGTTCTTGAAGACATGAAAAACACACTTAGAGTTTTTATCAAAAATAATAATGACAAAATAACAAAGGGGACTATCACATACTCCCGCATTAATATGGAGATCGACATCAACAAGGGGTTTCCTTATTGTATCCAAATTAAAAACTGTCACTTCCAATGGGCACAAATTCTAGACTATGAAAGAATGACCTTTATATTTTATGTAAGCAACCAAACTATACATTTACAAGATAGTTGTACTTTGGCCAAAAAACTAGTAAACAAGAGGAAAGGTGTAACAACCCCGGGTTGATTTTCACGTAAATAACTTAAACCAAGGTCATGGGACACATATTCCAAGCTGAATGAGGGAATAAACATTATAGTGGGCATCACTTGTGGTTTATTATTGGCTATGGAAATTGGCATTGGCATTGCCAAAGCAAAATGCAATAAATGATAATTATTTAAAAGAAATAAAGGAAAATAGGGGAAAAGGAAGACAAAGAGACAAGATTATGCATGCAAGGGAAAATGAAACAAAAAGGATAGGGAGAAAATTTTATGCCTCTCTTAGCACTCTTAGCTAATCTTTCTCACACTTACACTCTAAGAGCATTATAGCATTCAATTGGACATAGAGGCATTCTCGCTCGGACTTTGAGAGAGAGAGAGCACTTTAATAGAATAAATCAAGTAAAGGAATTCAATGGTAGCTAATCTAGGGCATAAAAAATATCAACTAAATTAAAATTGCTCGAAATCGATGCCAAAACCCAAAAGAAAGTCAACTTACAGGGTTGACTGGGTTGTTGATTACATAGGCTGTATAACCGACGTTGTTAGCTAATTGTGTAGGGTATGGTGTGATACGGGCTAGTCCCATGCTGACACGTGGCATAATCATATAGTTTATATTGGCAGTTTATGTTTGGTTAGTTATTTGTTGAAGTGGTCCAATTATGAGGCACCACGTGAACCAATGATAGGGTACCACTTGGCCCTATGTTTTTGGCCAAAATTTTAGCAACAGGGCCGAAGGGCCTCAGCAGGGTTCAACCTTGTGGCCTCCACCAAACTAATCAAGCGCCTTACCATTACTCCAATTTGGTTGTTCTTAACCATACTGTCAGCGGGAGGGGCAGGGCATGTCACCCCAGGCCTGGTCACACGTTGTATGACACGACCCTGGGGCGAAAGTGGAGTGGGTAGGGCAGTTAGCCCTGGCCCCAGGTCGCATTGAAAACTCTAGAACCATCGACGGAGCATGACAGAAAGGGGAGGAGATAAGCCCTATCTCGAAGTCTTGTTGTTAACCAAAAAATCATTGGCAGGAGTCTTGGGTGGGGGTGGGCGTGTGGCACCCTACGTGCGCCCAGTCCCCAGTCACATGGTGCCATACACCTAGAACCCAAAAGCTAAGGATTTGACACTCAGGCCTCATTGGCGCACTTAAAAAGATAACAAAATGCACTAGTTTAGGTAGGAATCCCACCGGTCCCAGGCAAAATTGTCACTCAACGACCAACAAAAAGATGGATTTCATAGCAAAATTAGCTAGTTTTGTGAATTTGCAAGACAGATAGCAGAGATTTGTTCTATGAAGCATATATTCCTCATTTTTTAACCTTTTTGAGCTCAAGAAGAGACTATATAGGGGTTATTGAGCATCTTGGACACAATTGCAATGTCATTTTTCCAATTTGAGCTATGTAAACTGATGTAATTTCAGATTTGAGCATATAATTTAAAGGCCGAACATTGGAAGTTGGACCGAGAGACGTAGCCCAGGAGGGGTGAACTATGTCATAAAATTTTTGTATGTGTGATGTTGTTGATGGTCTATTTTTCTCTGTTTTATTTGTACAAACTTAACTAAAAATACTAATTTTATGTGCTTTTGCAAATTGATCCATTACCCACAAGGCATAAAATTACATGCAAACTTTTTATGGAACCTTCCATTTTTTTAATTTTAGATCAGTTTGGTATCAGAGCATGGTTTTTTTGAATATTTGACTATGTTTGCAAGTGTTTTCTTAATGGTTAAAAGGTTAAAGTTGAAAATAGGAGAAGGACTGCTTGAAGAACCAAATTATCAAATTGGTTCAATGAGGTCACAAACTCCAACAGTCATGGGACATGAAGGATGACATAAAATGATGTTTGAGGATGACAGAGATTTCATAAAGGTTTTCTATGACATGTATGAGATGGTGAAAGTTTTGTGTGAAGAGAGGACAACAAGGTTGCATGGAGAGAGTTCAAATCAACCAAAAGGTAATGGTGGTGATGGGAGAAAGCCTCCACCTCCACTTCCTCCTTCACTTCCACCATCTCCTCCATCCTCATCTCCTTCTTATTCTCATTCGCATACTCCTCCAAGATCTCCAAAAGGACACACTAAATCTCCTTTGTTAAATCTTGATGTCAAGTTTGAATTGCCTATGTACGATGGGGAAGTAAATCTTGAAAATTTGGATAATTGGGTTCGTTAGAATGAAGTCTATTACAGGATTCAAAGGATTAAGGATGATATGAACAAGATGCAACTTGCTTCTCTTCATTTGGAAAGTGAAGCTCTCATATGGTGGGATGTCAGAACTCAAGAAGAATTAAGGAAAATAGGTAAAATTATCTCTTATTGGGATGTTTTTGTAGTTGCATTAGGAAAGAAATTTTATCCATTTGATTGTATGCAAAAAAAAATTATGGATTGGAAAAAATTTAGACAAGCTAAAGGTCAAAGTTTTCAAAGCTACACACAAGAATTTAGGTGAAGGGCTTTAATCTTGGGTGTAGATTTGTATTCACAAGACACTCTCCTTAAATACATATGTGGATTACATAGTTATTCGAGACATAAAATTCTTATGTTTAATCCCGCCAATCTAGATGAAGTATGTGTTCAGGAAACTCATTTAGAAGCAAGGGGGAATAATGTTCATCAATATATTAGCAAGAATCAATTCAAATTTGGAGACAAATGAGATGGGAAGTTTAAAGGCAAAGGAAAAAGGAATGCTGCAGTCGAGAAAGGGGGAGAGAAACCCACATGTAAACATTGTTCAAAAGAAGGCAATGTTGAAGACCATTATTGGAAACTACATCAAAAAATGAGACCAAATAAGTTTAACAAGGGGAAACAAAAGACTGTTGCAACAACTCGACAAGATCTAGGATCTGATTTAGGTGATGAGAACAAAATCACAGCCATGGGAATGAAAGGTAAAGATTATATTGTAAGTGCTAGTTCTTCTAGTAAGCCTACTAAGTATCAAAATGATAAAGAAGGAATTGAGATTTTCCATATTAGGGTCTTTACAAAGCATGCCAAAGTTGATACCTTGTTTGATAGTGGATCCAAAGTTAACCTTATTTTTTAAGCTAATTTCAGGAAACTAAAATTAGAAACGACACCTCATCCTAAACCTCACCCTTTGGGTTGGGTATTTGAAAATTCCAATTTGCAAGTGACAAGAAAATGTAAACTTAAATTCGCCATCACTGCAAACATTATTGATGTGGTAGAGCTTGATGTTGTGCCACTTGACATATGTGGAATTGTTTTAGGGAGTCCATACTTGTATGATCAAAAAACCATATTCTATCGTCATGAGAACAATATCTTATTTTTAAAGATGAAATTGAGTATATTGTTAGAGAATATTGCAGGTAGATGAGCTTATCTCTTGTAAGTGTTGGTCAAATTAAAAGGCTTGTAAATGCTAGTAGGAATTTTGTCTTGTCGATGATCAAACCTAAAGACACTTTTGAATTTGAAGCTTTCCAAAGATGTGATTCAAAACTCAAGCATGATTTGGTTGAACTTGTTAACACATATGATAAGATGTTTCGGGAACCTAAAGGGTTGCCTCCTAAAAGAGGAATCCAACATGAGATTAAATTGCAGAAAGATGCACCTCTTCCAAACATTGGAATGTACATAATGTTAGTTTTGGAGAATGCAGAGATCAAGAAGCAAATTCAAGAGCTATTTGAAAAAGTGGTAATTAAACTGAGTACATCTCCTTGTGGGTATCTTATTGTCTTGGTTCCAAAGAAGGATGTTACATGGCACATGTGTGTGGATTTTAGAGCTTTGAACAAAATCATGATAAATAATCATTATCCTCTTCCTCGTATTGATGATTTGTTGGACCAATTAAAGGATGATGTTTATTTCACTAAGTTGGACTTGACAAGTGGTTATCATTAGATAAGAATTTTTGAAGGTGATATTTGGAAGACTACTTTCAAGACAAAAGAAGGTTTGTTTGAATGGATAGTTACACCATTTTGGATTTGCAATGCACCTTCAACATTCATGAGACTTATGAATGATGTGTTGACACCATTCCTTGATGATTTTGTCATAGTCTACTTAGATGATATTATGATTTTCAGTAAGACTCGTGAAGATCATGTGAACCAAATTATAAATGTCTTAATAAATATAATTTGTATTTGAAGATGTCTAAGTGTGAATTTGGGAAACCTCTTTAGTTTATTTGGGACATATTGTTGTAGGGGGTGAATTGAAGATAAATCCCTAAAAAGTTGAGGTAATTGTGAATTGGCCTAAGCCCAATAATATAACAGAGTTTAAGAGCTTTTTGGGAGCATCCCAATATTGGAGAAAGTTTATTGCTAAAATCTCATCTATTGCAGGTCCACTACATGCTTTGAAAAGTGTGAAATAGGTAATTCATTGTGGAGGCTACCATTAAAAATCCTTTAATGCATTGAAAGAGAAAATCATCACAACACCAATTCTTGCACTTCCAAATCTTAAGCGACCATTTGATATTCAAATTTGATGCAAGTGATTATGCCATGGGAGCGATTTTGATGCAGCATGGTAAGCCTATTTTTTTATGATTCAGAAACCTTAACCAATGTAGTAATTAACTATCCAACTTATGACAAAGAGTTGCATGCTTTGGTACAAAGTGTGAATAAATGGAAGCATTGTTTGATGGGTGAGGAGGTGATTATTCATAATGACCATCAACCTTTGCAATATTTACAATTGCAATCCAAGCTACAACAAGCTAGAAATTTTAGGTGGATGGGATATCTACAACAATTATATTTGGTAATCAAGTATAAGAAAGGTATATACAACAAAGTTGTTAATATGTTGTTAAGGCCTATTGTTAATGCACCTGTCATTCTTAAGCATAAATCAAACATGCATGAAAGTTATATTGAACAATATGCTCAAGACAACAATTTTGAAGATGTTTATGCAATTTTGATTCAAGGAAATCATGTTGAAGAGTTAGATTATCATGTTCATAACAAGTTGTTGTATCATCTTGGCAAGTTATGTGTTCCACAAGGTGAAAGAGTCAATTTCATAAGGGAAGCCCACACTTCTCTTATTGCTCGTCATTTTGGTGTAGGTAAAACAGTCACGCAATTACAAAGGTATTGTTATTGGCCTCACATAAATGAATTTGTTTCAAGATACATAAAAGGATGTTCTATGTGTGTTGCTAGAAAACCAAGCAATATAAAGTTGAGTTTGCATACTCCACTTCCTATTCCTTCTCGTCCTTGGGAAAGTATTTCTATGGATTTTGTAGGGGCATTACCAATGTAAAATAAAGGTCATGATTATATCTCCATTGTTGTGGATCGTTTCAACAAAATGTGTGTGAAGATTCCATGTAAGAAATAGGTTATAGTTGAATAGACCACAAATATGTTCTTCCAAAATGTATGGGTATAGTTTGGGTTTCTTGCTTTTATTATTTATGATAGATATTCTCGATTTGTCAGGAAATTTTGGTCAAGTTTGTGGGAAATCATGGACACCAAGTTGAATAAGAGCACAATAATTCATCCATAAGCCGATAACCAGAGAAAAGTAGTGAACAAAACAATGGTATATCTCCTTCCTGGATACTACTACAAGCATCCTAAGCTTTGGGATGAACACTTACATTACATCTAGCATGCCTACAATAGAGGTAAGAATTCTTTGACTCATACATCTCCATTTGAAGCATGTTAGGGATATTTACCAAAATCTCACTTAGATTTTATCTTTTGGAAATATGGTGCAGTGGATGGACACAATGATATAGACAAAGCCAAGCTCATCATTGAACATATTCAATTGGTTCATTAGATGGTACAAGAAAAGTTGGAGAAGAGTCAAGCCAAGTACAAAGCGAGACATGACAAACATTGTTTTTACCACAACTTCCAGGCGGGAGATCAATTTTGGCTATATATCAACAAGGAAATAATTCAAGGTGGAGGTAAAAAGCTAAAGCTAATTAGATATCTTCATTTCCAAATCTTGGAGAGGATTGGTAATAATAATTTACAATTATATTTTCCACCGTACTTTCAATTTTATGTTGTTGTGAATGTGGAAAAATTGAGATTATATGAACCTCCTTTGATTGAAGATCAAGGATAGAATGTTCAGATTCCATCCATAGAAGATTGTTCTCCTAAATAGTTAGAAGAATTGCGGTAAGATACTATTCTTGACAGAGGATAAGGACTTCATTCAAAGGTGACATGGAGTATCTTCGTGTGGGAATGAAAGGAAATAATCCAAGTAAATCCAGGTGGATTGAGATCGAAAAAGTGAGGGAGCTTCCAGTGGGGAGGAATGATCCATGGGATAAAAAATATGCTCAAAATATCTCGAAACCGATGCCAAATAGTAGTGTTTAGCATCCTAATTCTAACGCCGTTTGATTCATCTTAATCCGACATCATATGAGAAAGTCATGATGTTCTGAAGTTTTTTCCCAATAACTTAAAAAGTCAACTTGCAGGGTTGACTGGGCAGCTGGCATCTAATGCTCTTTGAGGATGTATTAGGGAATCCATGATAAGAGTATTCATAGAGGACCGATATTCTTTGAGGACTGGGAATCCAAGATAAGAATAGTTCTGATGGAACACACCCTGAGAACCCACGTGGGGTGTGTTATGATAGAGACAATGATGAGGGTGTTTATACATCATTGGCCTCGCCAACATTGTGCTCAGATATTATGGAGAAATAGATTTGTTAGTCAAGACCTATCTATGTGAAAATTATGGTTGATATGATGCTATACAAATGGGTTACCAATGTGATTCTTCTTATGAGAAATTATTCAGATTGAGAATGACCAAGTACCATTATGAACACTTCCCTAGTTAAGAGTAAGTGTTGAAAAGTAACTAGGTTCGGTCTTCACAATGACATGTGTAATGATTTTATGTGATTTATGAAAAGAATAAAAATAATTATTATTCTTGTCTCATTGGTTTAATCAGCAAGGAATTTTATATTAGTGATGACTCCCATTGTGAGCATTTAGGATTTTTCATCTAGTCATAAAAGTCAATTTGATTCTATGCCATGTATGAAGGACCCTTATTGGGAATATTACAGTTGTATATGAGTAATTAAATGTATAGGATAAGCCCTCAAGGACCAAGCAAAGTTTCCTCCCCATGTCGGCTTCAAAAAGAATAATGGAAAATTCCCCAAAAGACACGTCAACTGAGCTTATTGTCATATCAACTTAATTACAAAGGAAAACCACTATAAATAGGCATCTCGGCCTATTTCAAAGCACTAAAATTCGATCAAGGTATAGTCTGCAATTAGAAATGTGAGAATCACAGAAAAGGAGCCTTATCAACCAACAAAGAAAGGGAAAGGAAAAGTGAAGTATTTGGTGCTATCTTTGGGTCTATTTCGAGACTAGGAACACTCCACAAGTACGAGAACCTGTTGTTGTCCAACTGCAGAAACATCAAGTTACCACAATCACATTGTGAAGGCAATTCAAGGAGTACAAGGAAGATATCAAGATGAAGTGAACCCATCTAGAGCGAGGATAATTAAAAGCAAGAGTTGATCATTCTCATGTGCTAATGGTTTGTAGATCTGAAACAGAGAAGAGGAAGTCGAGATCTAGAAGGTAGTCGTGAAGGAGGAAGGAATAAGGAGCGTGACTTTCATTGACTCAAGAAGGAAGAGGAAGCTTTGTGTCTTGTTCTTGGAGTGGAAAATAGGCCAAGGGTGTTGGTCTTGGTATTCATTAATTGGAATCTCTATAAGAAGAATTCTTTTGGGTTTTCCTCTCATATAGTGAGAGGTTTTGGCCCTGGCTTATAGCCTATATTCAGTGTCTCTTATCTCTTTTTGGTTTATGCATTTGTAGTTGTTTGATAAGGAAGAACACTAATAACCTAAGAAAAATAAGATAATTATCTAAAGAAGTAAAAATCACTCACAAGAAGTTCCTAATAGAAGAGAAATAACTTAATCTTTATGCCCTAGATTTCTCAACAAGCATAACAGTGGGGTGGGGAGATAAGTCCTAGCCCGTGGCATTTTTGTTAATCAAAAAACCATTGGTGGGAGGCTCAGGCACATGGCACCCTGCCTGCGCCCAACCCCCAGTCACATGGTGCCATATGCCCAGAACCCTAGGGCTAAGGATTCAACGCTCAAGCCTTCATTCGCGCGCTTAAACATGCGATGAAATGCACTAGTTATGGCAAGAATCCCACTAGTCCCAGACAAAATTGTCACTCAATGGCCAAGAAAAAGGTGGATTACGTAGAACAGTTAGCCATTTTTTTGAATTTACAGAATAAATAGTAGAGCTTTGTTCTGGGAAACATATCTTGCTCATTTTTTAACCTTTTTGAGCTCAAGAAAAGCCTAGATAGGGTTTTTTTAGCATTATGGACACATTGGAAGATGGACCCAAAGACATAGACTAGGATGGGTGAACTTTGTCATCAAATTGTTGTTTGTGCGATGTTGTTTATGGTCTATTTTTTGTGTTTTATTTCGGCAAGCTTAACTAAAAACACTAATTTTATGTGCTTTTGCAATTTGATCCATTGCCCATGAGACATAAACTTGCTTGCAATCTTTTTATGAAACCTTCAAGTATTTTAATTTCAGATCAACAACGAAGAAGAAGGTTGGAAAAGCAACCACAATAGGAGAACATTGTATGTAATAGGTTGGATGTGTGTTTTCCTTGCTGAAATTTGTATGCATGGTACATGAATTTGTTTATTTGGTTACTTTGTTGTCATTAGCATGGAATTTGCATGGATTGACAATTGGTTCAGCCTTGTTTTTCCATTTCCTAGATAACCATGATGTAGTGGGTTCTCAGTTTTGATTAAGCTTTGGATGGTTGGTATACTTTGGATCCTAGTTGAGGTGGTCTCGGGAAAATTCTGAAGGGTCAAGGGTGGAGATGGTGTTTCTCCTGTCACTCTTTACGGATGGGTCGAGACACGGAAATTCCTCTAGGTATGGTGGAGAAAGTCAGAGGAATCCAAACTTGTACGGTATTAGTGATTTATGGTTCGAATAAGGTGAAATCACTATGGTTGAGGGTAAAGGTGGCTTAGCCTATGGATTTCCTAGTTGACTTTGTTTTTGTTTATTCCATGTGATCCCACATTCATGCTTGGAATATGGCACGAGGATGATTGGATAAAAGAGAGATTTGGTTCAGCCCAA
Organism: Pinus albicaulis; assembly: GCA_034641835.2. Lineage (NCBI taxonomy): Eukaryota > Viridiplantae > Streptophyta > Pinopsida > Pinales > Pinaceae > Pinus > Pinus albicaulis. The sequence continues at coordinate 109,375,481 of CM076582.1, forward strand.
TCTATGGTCGTGTGGTATGTGGAAGTCACTGACTTGGTTGGCATTTGTTCATGTTATTATGTGGTATTCCTGATTGACATTAATGAGCAAAAATACTGGTTTAATGTATGATTTACGACTACCAGATTTGTCATGGTTCCATTATGGTTAAATGTTGGTTACATGCATGGTATATTTCTCATTATATGATGTTCTCTTATTATGGATCCATTCCATGGTTTGATGGGCTCTTCATTACTTTGTGTGAATGCATGAGTTAATGTGTATTGTTGCAGCTAGTAAGAGAGGCAACAAGCCTTTTTGATGATTATCCGATGAACTAAATGAATGATTGTACATATATGAATTCATGACCTACAAGTGCCATGCTTACAAAGTGTTTGTATAAAGGAATAATTTGGACCGCCAACTTCCTGAGGTCGTAACTTTGGCATACAATCTTCGTTTGGCTATCATAATACCTCGTTTCGAATATTTCCATGAGAAGGCCAAAACACTAACTTTATATTCATATTTTGGCATTGTTTGGGTTTCTCTGTTTTATTTGAAAATTTCGTTTAGTCCCTCAAATCGGGATCAGAAGTTTAGGACCCGAAAAACTGTCAAAAATAGAAAGGTGTTAAATTTAAGGAAACGAAACTGAAAGGAAATAGCATTGGATCAAGTTAGGATGATAACAACGTGATCATGTGTCACTGCATGTTCGCAGTCAGTTATGGAAATTTGGACCCCATTTTCCATAAGTGTATCTTGGAATAGGGTTGTGCATTGTAACTCTCATCTCATGTTTACCCTAAAGAGCTTGTAAAAGCAAGTAATTGTGGGATGGAATGTTATAGGGGGGTATCAGAGGGAGGTCACAACACTCGACCTTGGGATAAATTCAGATTGTTATGCATGCATGTCAGTTGTTTGCATGTTTATGATGCATGCATGTTAGATAATTATTGTTATGGTTATGTTATCCATGTATGATATGGTATGTTTGTGATGTTGTACCACGTTAATTTATATTTTCATGTGCAAATGCAATAGCCTCCCATGAGATACATTGAGGTAAAATTTTTATTATGTTTTACTTAACTAACAATGACATATTGTAGGAAATAGAAGGCTAAGAGATGAAGAGCATAATAGTTGAGTACAATTCATATGGCTCTCCATAAAGACAATAATAGACATTAGTAGGATGGGAGATATTAGTTGAGCGACAGGGAGAGGGATATTCTACTAGTTTGTAAGACACATTGAGAAGTTTTAAGGAAAAAATTAGTTGTTCCAAGGTACACAATGAGTGGTCGATTGAGGCACGTGAAAGGCTTGCTAGAGCTTAAGAAAAGCAAGTCGAGGTTAATGCAGTCTTCCTTAAGAGCCTTTCAGAATTGTAGAAGAAGGTACACCTAGGGATTATTCATGGATACAAACAAGAAGAATAGACTAATGGTGTGGATGGAAGGTCTAGGAGGGGTGTCAGATCCCTTGATACCCCCGAGAGGAGGGATAACATTCATGGATTTTACTCTAGCTTGATGTAATAAAACATCATCAATATCATCAAAACCTACAAGAGTGAGAAGTGACATTTGTAACACAATTTCAAGTAAACCGTCACTAAGTACATTGATGGAAATGATAAAATTGAGAACACGCAAGGACTAATTGGGATGAAGAATCTTTCACATCCATTATGATTATATCAAACAACATGAAGCCAAGATAACTATATTATAACCTGCATGGCAATCAAATATCCACAGAGTATGTCAAGCATGTTAGAGGCACTTGGTAAGAGAAGATTTGGGTGTTGAACCCTTAGTTAAACCAAGAGGGTGAACCAAAATAATACCCATTCATGGTCTTTTGAAACTTTTCATTAAAACTTATTTACACCTTCATTTTATGTCCAACTTAATATGTGAGTAATCTTAGAATGTGAGCAGCAAGTACTAATATAATATAACAATAGATTTAATATGAGAGCAGCAGGTATTAAGCAGATGATATAGATCAGATCAACACATAAACATCATGCACAAAGACACCAAATATAAGTGGAAACCCATAAAGGGAGAAAACCACATCTTATTATTGTTATGATGCAAAGGCAAGCTCCAACTCCCTCTCACCACTGTTTTTCTGCAGGCACCAACCTACAGGAGGCTCCAACCTCAATTCTGCAAGCTACAACTTGCAAGGAAGCTCCAACTCCCATCTACTTTCTGCAGGCACCAACCTACAGGAGGCTCCTACCTCAGTCAGCTACAACTGACATTTTATCAAGCTACAACTTGATGTGGAAGCACCAACTCCCATCTATTTTCTGCAGGCACCAACCTACAGGAGGCTCCTACCTCAGTCAGCTACAACTGACATCTATCAAGCTACAACTTGATAGGGAAGCTCCAAATTCCTTATTCTTTCAAAAGATAACACTTTACCATTTAATGCTGGAGTACGCTCCGTTTCAGAGCCTATCTTCTACCGCCGTGATCCACTTTTCACATCTGTCTTTATATTATCTCTACATCTTCTTTGATTCTATATCAGCTGCACCTTCTTCTCTACTCAGATCCTTCTTCTTCTCCACTTCACTGCTTTATTTCTGCATTCTCTAACTTCTCTGCATCTCAGTCTGCTCCTCCTCCTTCTTCTCTTCTCTGCCTCAATTCCATACTCAGCATTCTCTATGCTCACTCTCTCTCACCTCTTGCAGCTTTCTTATTTTCTTCAACTCTCTTCAATTCTGCTGCACACTCTCTTCTTCTCTCACTCTGTTTTCGTCAACCTTCTCCCCTTGGATATTACCTTGTTTTATACAAAAGAGTTTCATGGCTGTTTGTATTCTACTGGGAATTCGAAATGGACAGCCATGTCTCTTTTCCTTCTGCCTTCTCATCTCTTTTATCCGCTCATTCAGAAAATATAACTGTAGGTACCAATTTATCATTACAGTGGGATATTTGTTCTCTTCTAGAGACTTGCCAATGCATCACAAACAATAAAAATCAATTAAAACATTTACAATCAAATTACAATGAGAACTCCAGCTCACTTATTCGGCCTTTGGTTCACCGCGCTTGGCTTTTCTGTGACTGTGCTGTATTTGGATTTTCTGCTTACTGTCGTAGTGTAACTGCCATACCTATGTAACTGCCCTTTTTATACATCACAATTTAACTCTCGGCACGATAAGAATTGATTTTAACATCTAGACTGTTGTTTTATATAACATATGTAACTTCTGACTTTAAATCTGGGCGAATTCCAATGCTTTACCCACAGCAAGTGTCTTGTTGATGTGGTGAGTTCTGCAAGCGGAACATACACACACCACACCTTTGTTTTATGGCCCGATGTGATTGCACACATCGCAATCGTATTCTATTAATAATCGCCCTCCACCTTAAGCCGAGGCTCGTGGGTCCTCAGACCACGCGGCACATTTCAATACAATCGCAACAACATTTTATATATATAACAACGCCTTTTATATATATAACCCAATTTCATTTCTCAACATAATTATACAGAGTTTAATCATACAAGCTTCCTTTTTAATACGCCTTAAATCTACTCTCGGCGTAAATAATAAAACTTATTTAAACATATAAAAACCCCTTTCGGGCCCACCTGCCACGTTTTCCAATGCGATATACTACTCCTCTAGCGATTTCCGATTGCGATTGATCGCAATCGCAAACTTCATTAACTTGCTCCGCTGTGCTGCCTTACTCCGATGCGATTGCTTTGATGCGATGCGATTACTCCGATTGCGATCAATCGCAATCGCAACTTTTAGTTGCAAGTCCCGCTGCCCTGCTTTCATTCCGATGCGATTGACCACTGTTAAGTTCTTCCGATTGTGATTAATCGCAATCGCAACTTGCGTTTGCATGTTCCGATGCCCATACTTCGATACTCCGATGCGATTAGGCCGGAATTCAAATACATTTGAATCATAGTTCATATATCCATCGGGTCCGGAACTCAATCGGAACTCTCGTCGATATGTTCCGCTGCTCAGTTTTGCTCCGATGCGATTGGGAAAGGGTCCCACCATATAAAACTTTGTTTGTTTTAAAACCAAGCGTTAAGACCTTTGGTTCTTTGTCCACAAAGCGCTCCATATATATATATATATATATATATATATATATATATATATATATATATATATATATATATATATATATATATATATATATAAACTTTGAGCCGATGCGATTAAGCCGGAACTCAAACCTATCAAGACACAGTTTATATGCCCATCGGGTCTCAGCTTCAATCGCACTTGCAACTTTCTGTTGATAACCTGCTCCGCTACCCTTATATTCTCCGATGCGATTGGGTGAGGGTCCCACCTTATGGTACTTTGATTCTTTGTTAAAAATGCGCTCCATATAGTTTAATATATATTCTTTGGACCTTTGTGCATAAGGCGCAATATATGTAATGCGCTGCATATATACTCCAGCGTGGGTAACGATTCCCGGAATGAGATTTATATATATATATACTTGCGCTTGGGTTATGCAATTCCTGGGTGTGTTTATGTATCCCGAATTTGGCGTAGCGAATCTTGGAATTAAAAATGGCTGCTGCCTCTGCTTGTGATAACGGCTCTAGCTCTGCGATAACGACTCTACCTCTGCTTGTTTTAATGGCTGCGCATACGCCATTCCCACGCCTGCGCATACTGCCTTCGGCTGTCTGTTCACTCAACCTCTGCCTCTGCCTTATTGTACATATTACTGCACTTTATTCTTTGCCTATCTTTGCATCTACGCCTTCTTTATCTGTCTCTGTCTTTGCTGCCTCCATTGCCTTATCCTTTACGCTTGCCTTGGCCCCCATACCTTAGGGTTTTGTGCTTTGTTGTCACCTGCGCCTCAGCTGGCAGTGCTGCTCTCTTTGTCTTGTTGCTGCCTCGAGGTGTTCCTCCTTTGTGCTCCTTTACCATCAATGACAACATTTCCAACATTAGAAGAATTTGAAAGACTCTTCAGGAAGAAGTACTTGTATGAGAGGTAGTTTGATGGAAATTTCAAGGAGTTTTATGAGCTTAGGATGGGTTCCATGAAAGATGAAGATTATACAACCAAATTTCTAGAGTTGTTGTGGTATGTTCCTTATCTCAAGGATGAGAAAACAAATATCCACATGCTCATATGTAAATTCCCATTGTAATTCAAATATCAGATTGAGTTTGATGAGCCTCAGCCTTTGGAGGAAGCCATCAAAAATTTATAGCATTGTTATGAGTAGTGAAAGAGTAAGTCTGAGTTCAAGTGTGGCTGGAAGGGTAATGAGAATACTAAATGAAAATGGCCCAAGAAGTGAGGAATATCTTAGGACGTAGGTGAGAAGGAAATGTGGCTCCTTGCAAGAAGTCTAATGTAGTCGAGAACGAAAACGGGTCTCAGTCTAAGGAGAAACAAAATAAAGATGATGGAAGAAAACCTTTAAGGTGTCATGTTGAGGAATGTAACTAGGGTTTGTCTTCATATTTGTATTTGAGTCATTATGAAATGTATTTATCAAAGGAATGAAAAAGAGACTTTTATTATTATTACAATGAATTATTAAAGCATGGTTTCATGCTTGGGTCATCATTATATAGGTCGAAGTCCCCATTGAGGACTTCTAGGTTTTATATTGAGTCATTAGAGCCATTGTACATTTTATGAGACCCTTCTTGGGCTTTTGAATCATGTAAAAATAATTATTTTTGAGTCAAATATGTAATTTGTCACTTCCACACCAATTCGACCCTTGCCTAATGAAGTCGGCCTACATGAGAGAAATTCGACCCACGAGAAGGCTATATATAGAAGTGTAGTTTGATCTATTTTCTATCAACTCAACAAGTTTGATATACACAAGAAGCAGTGCAGGAAAAAGTGTGAAGTTCAAGGAGAAGAAGGAGAATTGCAGGATCGAAGTTTTGGGCTATCTCTCTCTCTTTCGTACGAAGTTAATGGGTAGTTGCAAGGATCGAAGTTTTGCAGTTGCAGGGGTCGAAGATTTGAAGCTGCAGAAGTCGAAGTTTTTGGGGTCGAAATTCTATTGTTAGTTAGATCGAATTTTTGTTGGTACAAGGTCAAAAGTCTAGATCGAAGCTGCTGGAAGGAAGGATTGAATTGGTGATTGGAGGAAATCTTTTTCTAGGTCAAAGAGTCTTTGATTATTTCATGAAAACTACTGAAGGAAGATATTTTACTGGCTTTTCCCCTGGATAGGGGTTTTTCCCTAACAAAGTACCTATATCTTGTGTCTCTTGTTTTTTGATCCCCATATACACATAATTTGGTAATATCTTGATGATAGCTAATACAATAAAGAAGTAAAATAAGCCAACATAATTCACAAGAAATTATAAAAAAAGAGGAATCAAACCCTAATTCTACTACGCATTGATTTCTAAACATGGTATTAGAGCTAAGGTCAAGGAATATTGGATATCACTTTCTTGGCTTGAAAAGAAAGGTTACTCCCTCCGTGTTAAGATACTTGAAAATGGGATTCAATATTGCAGGAAGTTGGATCAAAAGAATCATCTACAACTTATTCAATAAGGTCAAAAGCAAAGGGTTCTTAGCTGCACTCACAGGTTCAATCAATGATGACAACACATGGATTATTGATAATGGAGCATTAAGGAACATGATAGGAGAAAGTAAAAAACTTCACACTCTATCAAAGGAACCATCTTCTCATGCAGTGGAGTTGGGAGAAAACAAAATTTATGTTGTTAGAGGCTTGGGATGAACTTCTTTAAAGCTGGAAAATGGAGCAAAGTTGCATCTCAACAATATGCTCTACATTCCAGGTTTGAAAAAAGAATTTACTTCAATTTCTTGCTTAGAAGATAAAGTATATATGGTTTATTTTGTAGATGGAAAAGTTATGGTTTGGGGAAAAGATTCAAACATCGATAAAGCTAGGGTTATTGGAGTATGTGAATGAAATCTATGTAGAGTATTAACACCGTCTCCTCAAGCCCTATTTCACATGGAAATCAATCGAATTGAGCTATGTCATAAAATATATGGTCATTTACATTACAATGTTATTCTCTCTCTCAATCAATTGGTAAATGGCATCCTTAATATCAAATAAGATTGTGAAGGAATTTGCAGGGGATGTGATTTGGGAAACAATACAATGAAACACTTTACAAACAATGAAACAAGGGCGAAAGTTATATTAGATCTCATTCATTCAGATGTGTGTGGGATATGTCTGATAAATCACTTGGAGGTCATATTTATTATGTGACCTTCATTGATGATCATTCTAGAAATACATGGCTCCACATTCTCAAGCAAAAGGATGAAGTATTTGAGAAATTCAAGGAGTTTAGATCTAAAGTGGAGACCCTAACCGAAAGAATAATAAAGACTTTGAGATCCGACAATGGTGAAGAATTCACTTCCAAATAAATGATTTCATATTGAAAAGAAGCAGGAATTAAGAGGGAGCTCATTGTTCCCTACTATCCCGAACAAAATGGAGTGGTCAAAAGGAAAAATAGAACAATTGAATAATGTATACGAACAATGATTTTTTATCAAGACACAAATTTTCTATTGGGAGAAGCAATAATGAAAACAATATATATATATATATATATATATATATATATATATATATATATAGACACACACACACACACACACACACACAAAATAGAAGCCCTCACAAAATTCTTGAAAGTATGACACCAGAAGAAGCGTTCACATGATAGAAACCATGTGTGGACCATCTATGAATCTTTGGGTGTCTCGTTTATATCCACATTCCAAAGGAGAAACGAAAGAAGCTAGATTCTACAAGCATTAAAGGGATATTTTTTGGCTACATTCTTTCTCCAAAAGCATATAAAATATACATCAAGAAAGGAAGACATATTGAAGTAAGTAGGAATTCTATATTTGATGAAAACCATGCCTACAAAAGATCTAGGGACATTCTTATTGATTCTGATGACGAATATCGTTACCATTTTTCTAAGAAGAAGAGCACCATGACAATCCTACTACAATTCAAGAATAAGAATAAGAAGGACTAAGTGAGCCTATTCAACTTGTGATCATACCCGACACAAGGAAGAGGCCAAATTGGTTAAAATCTACTCTTGAAGATGCCGAAGGACATGGAGTTGCGAAAAGAACTTTTAGAGAAATCAAAAGACCAAAAATATATTATGGATATGCTGCATATATGACAAAATTAATAGAAGTTAAACCAACTACATTTGAAGAAGTTGTTCATAAAGAAGTATGGAAGAAGGCAGTGCAAGAAGAATATCAATCCATCATGAATAATGGGGTTTGGGAAATCGTTCCTAGACCAAGTGAAAAATTAGTTGTCACTTCTAACTGGATCTGTAAGATCAAGCACGTTGTTGATGGAAGTATAGACAAGTACAAAGCTAGATTCATTACAAGGGTTTACTCTAAAAAAGGAAGGCATAAATTATGAAGAAACCTTTGCACCTACCGCAAGATATAACAATATAAGAACCTTGGTTTCATTGGCTGCTAAAATGGGATGGAATATCCATCAAATGGGTGTAAAAACAACATTTATGAATGAAACCATCGATGAATAAATATACATTAAACAACGTGAAGGCTTTGAAATAAATATAAAAGACACACATGTATGTAGACTCAAGAAGGACCTATATGGTTTGAATCAAGCTCTTAGGGCATGGTATGCAAAAATGGATGCATACATACTAAGAATTGGGTTCGTTAAAAGTTTTGTTGATCCAAACCTCTACATCAAAGTTGTGGATAATGAGCCAGTCATTATTCTACTATATGTGGATGATCTATTCATTACAAGTGTGGAGCGAGGGCTAGAATAATGCAAGAAGATGCTAACAACCGAATTTGAGATGAAGGATCTGGGACTAATGCACTATTACCTAGGTCTGGAAGTATGGAAAAAAACTTGGGGAGATATATTGGGCCAAGGAAAATATATAATCAAGTTGTTGTATAAATTTAGTATGATGGATTCCAAGCGCATGGCTACTCCCATGATCACCAATCTCAAGAATTTGAGAAGCTCTAACTTAAGTCTCGTATATACTACCACCTATTGTAAGTTGGTTGGTTCTCTGATGTATCTGGTAAATACTAGACCAAATATATGTTTTGCTAAGAATATTCTTAGTCAATTTTACTTGGAGCCTCGTCATGATCATTGGATAGATTCCAAGCATATATTAAGATATCTATGTGGAACTATACATCACTGCCTAAAGTACGATAGCAAGGAAGTCAAGCTGACAGGTTTCACAGATTCTGATTGGGTTGGAAGTGAGACCGATGGAAGAAGCACTATAGGTGGATGATTTATTTTGGGATCTGCTATTATCTCATGGATGAGTAAAAAGCAAGATCATGTTTCTTTGAGTAGCATTGAAGCAGAGTATTTGGATGCATGTGAATTAGGAAATGAGGCTATATGGTTGAGGAACCTTCTGTAAAATTTGTTTGGAAAGCCTCTAAGTCCTACTGTTATAAATTATGACTATCAACGCTGCATAAAGATGTCTAAAGATCCCGTGTTCCATGCAAGGACGAAGCATATCAATAATAAGTTCCACTATATTAGAAGCTTGGTGCAGTATGGGATCGTGAAGCTACAGTATGTCTCGACCGACGATTAGGTAGATGATATATTAACAAAGTATATTCCTAATAATAATTTTGAATATCTTAGAGGCATACTTGTTGAGATTATTGATGTTCTAGGTGTTTATTGGTAGCCACCCGCATATTCCACTTGGGGCCCCATCATTGTTTCTTTCAGTTTTTCATTTTCCTTAATTGTAGCACAATTTACCATTTTTAGTGGTTTACTTCCGGAGCCGTTTTTAGGCCCTAAATAACATGTCTTGGGAAAAACGAGAGCAACATGCAACAAATGTTTCTCACATAAAAAGTTGTAGTCCTCGGATAGATCTTTCTAACGAGGTATTGTGCGCACCAAACAAAGATAATATGCCAAAGTTATGTCCCTGGGAAGTCGATGTACCAATTTACCCAAATGGGGCCCATAACTTTGGTGCTTCAACTCCTACGGTTAGTATTTTGGATGTTTAGGGTTTTCCATTATTTCTAAATAATAAATATGCCTTCGAGCCTCATTATAACATAGTTCAGAGGCCTGTAGCCGCCACATCTCTTCTCAGAGATAAGCTACGAGCACCCCAGCTAGTTTATTTCCATTCGGTCTGTAAGCATATTTCAGTTATGTGATATTAATGAAACGAAGTCTTATTTCTGCTGCATCTATGCATTTATGTGTATTTTTGTATTTTATTGTGTTCCTGCATAAGTTTGGATTAGTGGTATTAGAGCGGCCAACTCTTTCTCGATCCTTATTTGCATGTCCCCAATGAGGTCGGGGTATAAGGAGTTAGGGCTCGATCTGGTTGAACCTTTGCAAGATCAACCTCGCAAACCTCGATGATCGCCCATGGGGGACGAAAAGAAAGACAAAGGAGCAGGAGATCCTATCAAAATATTGCTCGAGGAGTCCCTTGAGAAACAAATGAACGCGATGATGGATAACTTTTCCCATATCCTTCAACGACTTCCCACTGGCGGCGGATCTCCATCCAACAGCCACTTTGGAGGTGCAACTCCTTTTAAGGTACAAGTAATATTTGACATTCCCATATTTGAGGGAAGAATAGATGCAGACGTCGTAGATATATGGTTGAATCTATTAGAAGGGTATTTATTGGTTGATGACTTTTCCAACCGGGAAAATATTACTTTTGCACTCCTCAAAGCCGCCCCCCATGTCAAGGACTAGTGGGAAACCTACTATGATCAAAAGGACGGGAGGGAACCCTCCTTGTTTTCGGCAGCACCGACTTGGAATTATTTCTGAGACACCATCAAGGAACAATAGTATCCCATGGGGAGCTATGAGGACAAGTACATATAATGGAATATGCTGCGACAACAAAGGGATCAAGATGTGCATGAGCTGACAAATCTATTCCATACCTTGCGCACAAAATTGGGTATCAAAGATTCAGACAAATATTTGGTGTTGAAGTACCGCAGTTGTCTACAAAAATACATTCAGGAGGATATGGGGTTCCTCGACATATCCTCGCTTAGCATAGCATATCGGTATGCTACCAAGATTGAGTATAAGTTCAAACTAAAGAAGCGATACTTTGGATCTGTGAATCAGAAGCAAGGGAAAGGTGCCCCCAAATCACAGAACAAAGGACAAAGTGAAGGCAGGGTGACCCACCAAAGCCTTAAGCAAAGAACGACACTGCGAAGCCAAAGAAGGACACGAGAAAGTGGTGTGAGTTCCATAAGAGCTCCAATCACAACACAAGTGAGTGTCAGGCCAAGAAGTCACTAGTGGCCGATTTGAAGGCTTCTGAATCAGACGCATGCTCCGAATCTAAATCAGAACCCGACAAGGGGAATAATAAAAGGAAGCATATTATTGATGCGGAGCCCAATGCCACTATTGCCACCATGAAGATCCAGAGGAGGGGGATCACCTCTTCCATTCCCAGAAAGGGTTCCCAACTGCAGGTCATTGTCGATAGCGAGAGCCAAAAGAACCTCATTTCAACAGAGGTCGTGAAGCAGTTGGGCTTTTCGACCACATCACACCCACAACTGTACACCATCGGGTGGCTTCACCAAGGATGGGATATCCGCGTCAGCCAGAAGTGTCGCCTTCCCTACAACATCAAGCCCTTCATGGATGAGGTATTATGTGAAATTTCTCCTCTTGATGTTTCTGATGTATTGTTAGGCCAACCATACTTGTGGAAGGGACATGTTGTGTATGAGTCTCGGCCTCATGTTGCTATTGTTACTTTAGGAAATAAGTTGTATAGGATACCAGAGGTAGCACCGCGTGCCGCCATCTCTTTGGCTACTGCAAAACAATGCAGTAAGCTCATTTCCAAAACAGGGAATTTGTTTTCTTGATAATCCACCCTCGAGGTGAGAAGAAGATTGTGGCCACAACCTCTAGATAGAGCTCCTTCGCACGAAAACACTGTCAAGTCAAGCATCCCATCGATCTGACCCCAAGTGCGTCGTTTCCCAATGGACCAATCTATCGGTGCTCTATTATAGAGAACGACGAAATCAACAAGAAAATTCAGGAGCTGCTGCAGAAAGGTCACATCTGGCCAAGTTCATCGCCCTATGGGAGCCCGATCATGTTGGTGAAAAAGAAGGATGGGACTTTGAGACTCTATATTGACTATTGAGAAGTGAACAAGATCATTGTCTAGAATAAGTACCCGATCCCACGAATTGATGACCTCCTAGACGATCTCAAGGGGGAAAAATATTTCAGCAAGATCGACTTGAAGTCGAGGTATCACCAGGTACCAATTAAACCCTCCGATGTTTTGAAAACTACCTTCAAAGCTAGGGAGGGCCTTTTCAAATGGTTGGTCATGCCTTTCAGGTTGAAGAATGATCCCGCAACCTTCATGAGGCTAATGAACGACATCTTACAGCCATTCACCAACTCATTTGTAGCAGTTTACTTGGATGACATCCTGATCTTCATCTAGACTTGGGAAGAGCACCTCCACCACATCCTATAGGTCCTCCAAACACTACGGCAACACAAGTTGTGTGCCAATTTGGAGAAGTTCACTTCTGGCATGACCCGATTTCATTATCAGGGATACGTTATTCATAGGGGGGGGGGGGTGCATGTGGATCCAACCAAGATCCAATTAATTTGGGATTAGCCAGCCCCAACACTTCTAACAGAGCTGCGCAGATTTCTAGGTCTTGCCAATTTCTACGGCACTTTCGTGTTGGGATTCTCTCATATCACTTGTCCCTTGAGTCAATTCACAAAGGGAGGAGCGAAAGAAAAATTATTTTCTTCTGAATCTCAACATAAGGTGTTCGTCGATTTGAAACATCACCTCTGCTCTACCCCAGTTCTCACATTACCAGACTTGGAACAACCATTTGAGATTGAGATAGATGCCTCAGACTATTCTATTGGGGAAATTCTTACTCAACAGGGACGTCCAGTGGCATATCACAGTGAGCATTGTCCGACACTATCCGAAAATATCCCACTTATGACAAAGAGATGTATTCTATTTTGCAGGCTTGTTGACAATGGAAGAATTAAATTTTGGGGGAAGGAAATAGTCATGCACACAGACGACCGACCCCCTGTAGTTCATATAGACACAAGGGAATTTGCATAATGATCGCCATCAGAAGTGGTCTGCATATCTGAAAAAAATTCATTTGAACATCAAGTACAAGAAGGGAAGCACCAATAATGTTGTAGACTGCCTCAACCGATTGCCGATTGTGGCGCTAACCATCGTGCTCGAATCTTGTGGGCACATGACTTCTGATTGGCCGCTTCACTACAACAGAGATCTAGAATTCAGCCACAAATACAAGAAACTCTTGGAGGGTAAGCAAGTTCCAAAATTTCACCTCCAGGATGCACTGCTATGTCACCTGAGACACCTTTGTGTTCCTTCAAGAGAGCGTGCCAAGATGATTTCGGAAGTGCACTACAGTTGGGTCGCTGGGCATTTTGGGGTCGAGAAAACAGTAGCAGTACTGCAGAAGTATTTCTATTGGCCAAACCTTCGACTGGATGTTAGAAAGTACATCAGATCTTGCACTACTTGCGCCATTTCCAAACCGACCATCAATAAGCAAGGCCTTTATACTCCATTTCCTACCCCTAATCAACCTTTGGAATCCATCTTCATGGATTACATGTCGGGCCTTCCTTCTACTAAGCATGGCAATCACTGTGTTTTTGTGGTCGTTGACGGATTCTCGAAGATGACCATTTTGGCAGCCTGCAAGAAGAATATCACAGCAGAAACACTGCTAAACTCTTCTTTGAACGAGTGTGGGTACACTTTGGGATCCCACAGTCTATCATCTCAGATCGAGACAACAGTTTCCTCAATACATTTTGGTCCAACCTCTGGTCAATGCTGGACACCAAGCTTACCAAGTCCACAACTTTCCATCCCCAAACTGATGGAGAGACAGAGGTCATCAACATGATGATGGTACACATTTTTGTGCATGGACAACTAAAAGCATCCACACACATGGGAAGAGAGTCTCCCATATGTACACCATAATTATAATCAAGCTCTCCAAAGCTCAACAGGCCACAATCCCTTTATGGTGGCCTTGGGATTCTAGCCACTATGTCCCATTGACGTAACCATGCCATTTGTGGCTACTCAGGTCGATTCGGCTCATGTCCAGTCTGAAGCTAACAAGGTAAACAACTTCATTGAGCGCATTCAACACATTCTATAGCACGTTCACGACATATTGGATAGAGCCAATGCTAAGTACAAGCAGTGTCATGATCAGCATCTGGTGCCACACAACTTCCAGGTAGGCGACAAAGTGTGGCTACATTTGTAGAAGGAGTGATTCGTTGTACCCCACCATAAGCTTTGCCCACTCTGATATGGCCCATACACCATCACCAAGGCTATAGGGGATAATTCATTCGAGCTCATTATTCCACCATTCCTTGGTATGCACCTAGTGTTCAATGTGGACCGCCTTCGACCCTACTTCCCACCTCTACTCGACACCTCCAACATTGCAGAACAACTCACACCAACAGAGTTAAACCTAGAATACATGGAAAATGCCACCATATATCGTATCATGGAAATTTAAATCAAGAACACTCGCCAGTAGAACATCCAATTGTATCAGGTTATCAAAGCTGGCCAACTCCTGCACCAAGGCAAGTGGCTTACCAGGTACCAAGTACAGCAGAAGTTTCCTCATCTCATGGAGGAACCCAACGCAATGGGGACCATTGAATCCTAAGGGGGGAGGAATGATCTAGGTGGATATTGGTGGCCATCCGCCTATTCCACTTGGGGCCCCACCATTTTTTCTTTCAGTTTTTCAGTTTTTCAGTTTCCTTAATTGTAGCACAGGTTTCTCCTACGGTTAGTTTTTTGGATGTTTAGGGTTTTCCATTATTTCTCAATAATAAATAGGCCTTCAAGTCTCTTTGTAATACAATTCATAGGCCTGTAGCCACCACATCTCTTCTCAAAGATAAGCTACCAACACCCTAGCTAGTTTATTTCCATTTTGTCTGTAAACATATTTCAGTTGTGTGATATTAATGAAATGAAGTCTTATTTATGTTGCATCTATGTGTTTATGTGTATTTATGTATTTTTTTTGTGTTCCTGCATAAGTATGGATTAACTAATTTTGTTGATGATAAATGTTTGGAAGAGATTTGTTGATGCCTTATGTGTAATACACATTGCTTGGGAAGACATATGGCTGGCATTGTGTGTTGATGCCTAGTTCTCGAAGTAGGGAGGGTGGCATTGGTCATAGAGCTATGAACTTGCATTATGCACCTGGATCCATGGGTTGATGGTTAGAAAGTAAGCCTGATGGCATCTAGAGTGGCTGAAAATTTGAGTCCATCGTAGTCCAACTTGGATATATTTCCTTGGTCAGGAATCTAGTCCGTGGCACCGTGGGTGCCTGAACTCTTCATTGACCTGGATAGATTGCCCTGGTTAGGAATCTAGTCCATGGCACTGTGAGTGCCTAAAATATTCATAGTTCATGCGTTTTGAGATCTTCCATGTACTTATCAATACCTCCCTAGTTAAGAGGGAGTGTTGAAGAATGTAACTAGGTCCAGTCTTCTTATTTGTATTTGAGTCACTATGAAATGTATTTATTAAAAGAATGAAAAATATATCTTTTATTATTATTACAATGATTTATTAAAGCATGGGATTCATGCTCGGGTCATCATTTTATAGGTCAAAGTCCCCATTAAGGACTTCTAGGTTTTATATTGAGTCATTAGAGTCATTGTACATTTTATGAGACCCTTATTGGGCATTTGAATCATGTAAAAATATTTATTTTTAAGTCAAATATGTAATTTGTCACCTCCATACCAATTCGGCCCTTACCTAATGAAGTCAACCTACATGATAGGAATTAGATCCATAAGAAGGCTATTTATAGAAGTGCAGTTATATCTATTTTCTCGTCTACTCAACAAGTTCACTATACAAAAGAAGAAGTGCAGGAAAAAATGCGAAGTTCAAGGAGAAGAAGGAGAATTGTGGGATCAAAGTTTTGGGCTCTCTCTCTCTTTCCCTCCTACAAAGTTACTGGGAAGTTGTAGGGATCAAAGTTTTGTAATTGCAAATTTAAAATTTTTACAATTGCAGGGGTTGAAGTTGCATAAGTTAAAGTTGTTGGGGTCGAAGTTCTATTGTTGTATAGATCGAAGTTTTGCAGGTACAAGGTTGAAGGTCTCGATCGAAGCTACTGGCCCTAAAGGACTAACTTGGTGATTGGAGGAATTATGTGTCTAGGTCAAAGTGTCTTGGATTATCTCGTGAAAACTACTGAAGGAAGAGATTTGAATGGGTTTTCACCTGGATAGCGGTTTTTCCCTAGATGAGTGCTTATATCTTGTGTCTCTTGTTTTGTGATCTTCATATACACATAATTTGGTAATTTCTAGATGATAGATAATATAATAAGAAGTAAAAGAATCCAACATAATTCATAAGTAATTATCAAGAAATAGGAATCAAACCCTAATGCTACTAAGCATTGATTTCCCCACATGTTGTACCTATGGTGGAGACCATCGTAGGAGGGATTGTCCATTGCACCAGGGTGGAAGGCCTCAAATTTACAGTGCTCAGGAGGCGTAGATAGTTGGAAATGTAGGTCAGAATATTCCTCATATTTATGCAGCACTAGATAGCAGGAAGACAAATCATCAATAATCTATTATCGATATGGAAGGTAAGCTTTGTGATCAATTTGTTTCTATTTTGATTGATCTTGGACAAAATTATAAGTATATTAGTCATAACATGGTGGACCAGTGTTGGTTGAATAAGGAAGTTCATGTATAATATTTGTTGGTGTAGTTGGCTACAAGGACTAAGAGAAGAGTTCACCATTGGGTAAGATCTTGTGCAATTGAGCTTAATGGCATGCCTACAAACTCACACCTAAATGTGCTTCCTTTGGGTGAATATAACATGCTTTTGGGAATGGATTGGCTGTTTATTCACAAAAACAAGGTATATTTCCATGAGAAGGCCAACCTGAATAATGATGGAGAAAAGAGAGTCTTGTGGGGAAATAAGAATCATACATCAGTGAGGATGGTTACAATTATGCAAGCTAACCGCAATTGCAGGAAAGGGTGTGTATTGTTTGCAGTTCATGTTTCTAGTGTCAAAGTGAAGGAAGTTGAGTATGGTGAAGTCATGCAGGAGTATAATGTCTTGCAATAGTTTCAGGATGTGTTTCCTGCAGATATTCCAGATTTTCTGCCTCATAGGGAGGTGGATTTCTCTGTTGAGCTGATGCCTGGCGTAGCACCAAAATCTAAGGCACCGTACAGGATGAGCACTCCAAATTTGGTGGAATTGAAGTTGCAACTTAAAGAGATTATTGATAAGGGATAAATAAGGCCAAGTGTGTGTCCTTGGGGTGCACCAAATTTGTTTGTACAAAATAAGGATGGTACTCTCAGATTATGCATTGATTACATGTAGTTGAACAAGGTGACTATCAAGAATAAGTATCCATTGCCGCAGATTAATGATTTGTTTGATAAGCTGAAGGGAGCACCAATATTTTCAAATATTGATTTGAGATAAGGATATCATCAAGTGTGCATCAAAGAAGAAGACATCTACAAGGTTGCATTTCGTATAAGGTATGGGCACTATGAGTTTGTGGTGGTTCCTTTTGGTATTACAAATGTTCCATCCACCTTCATGTGTTTAATGAATAGTGTGTTCCGCCCTTACTTGGATAAGTTTGTGGTAGCCTTTGTTGAGGATATATTGGTCCATTCAAAGAATGAAGAAAAGCATATAGAGCACCTAGAAACAATGTTGAGATTGTTGGGAGAACATAAGTTGTATGCCAAGCTCAACAAGTGCATTTTATTTTAGTCTTAGATTCATTACTTGGGACATATCATTTTCAAGGACGGGATAGTAGTGGATCCAGAAACGATCAAGGATACCTTAAATTGGTCAACTCCAAAGAATGTGGATGAAGTTAGATCATTCATGGGACTAGTAGGTTATTACAATAGATTTATGAGGAATTTATCCAAGATTGACTATCCTATTACATCTTTATAGAGAAAAGGAAAGAAGTTTGAATGGACTGATGAGTACGCAAATAGCTTTGATCAGTTGAAGGATTTTTTTACCAATGCTCTAATTTTGAAGTTCACAGATCCTGATAAGTAGTTTGTGGTTTGTACAAATGCATGTAAGGAAGGAATCGGTGGAGTCTCGATGCAGGAAGGGCAAGTGGTTTGCTATGAATCAAGGAAGTTTAATGAACATGAGCATAATTGTGTGACTCGTGATCTTGAGTTAGTAGTTATGATTCATGCATTGAATATGTGGGGCTATTATCTCCTTTGTAGGAGGTTCATCCTGATGAGTGATCACAATGGATTGAGGTACTTGTTTCACTAGCCTAATCTAAACGTAAGGCATGCTATATTGTTGGATACTCTTAGTGAGTTTCATTTTGAGATCAATTGCATCAAGAGAAAAGAGAACCAAGTTGTAGATGCACTCAATAAGAGAGTACAAGTGAATCATATTTCATTTGAGAGCTCTTATGGGACATATTTGAAGGAACAGATCTTTCATGTAGGGCAACATGATGAGAAGTACCCGCAGCTAAAGCAGAGATTGCTGCAACAAGGTGAGGGTGATCAGGATGAGGAGTATCACCTTGCAACGGAGGGCTTGGTCAAATGCATGATCTATGTGATAGATAGAAACAAGTTGAAGAAGCTTATTTTGAGAGAGTTCTATGTCAAGCCATATTTAGGCCATCAAATATACCAAAATACTTTGATTGTTATCAAGAAGCTTTACTATTGGCTAAATTTTCATAAATAAGTAGTTGAGTTTGTTGCAAGGTGGTTCAAATATCACTAGGTGAAAATTGAACGCAAGCATCGAGTTGGTATATTGCATCCTATTCTGATTCCAAAATGAAAATGGGAGGTCATTTCCATCGAATTCATTACAGGATTGTCGAGGACATCAAGACAACATGATTCCCTCATGGTTGTGGTTGATAGGTTGAGTAAGGTAGCTCACTTCATTGTAGTGAAGTCTACTAATTTAACCAGTGAAGTGACTCATATATTCATTAGGGAGATAATGAGGTTGTATGGAGTTCCCATGAAGATAATATCATATATAGGTACAAAGTTCACTTCCAAGTTTTGGAAGGATTTGTTTGTAGGCTCAGAGACAAGGTTAGCTTCCAGTCAAATTTATCATCCGCAAACAAATGGGAATACAAAGAGGATTAATATGATCCTTGAAAATATATTGAGGATGTATGTCATGCATTAGTAGAGGAAGTGGGGGGATTATCTTTCACTGGTGGAGTTTTCTTATAACAATGGGTATTAGGAATCTTTAAGGGTGAGTCCATTTGAGGCTCTTTATGTGAGGAGTTGCATTACCCTTATCAACTAGAGTAATCTAGTGAATGGGGTACTAATTGGACCATATATGTTGGCAGATATGGAGCAGGTGCGGTAGGTTATTGAAAGGAATTTAAAGGCAACAGATGGCATGAAAAAGAGTTATGCATATCATCATAGAGCATTCAAGGAGTTTCAAGTTGGAGAGCATGTGTACTTGCGCATCAAGGTCAAGAAGAGCTACTTGAGGATTCGGTCATGTGCCAAGTTGGAACCTCGATATTTCAGGCCTTTTAAGATGCTTGAGAGGATTGGAACAGTGGCATATATACTTGTATTCCCTCCATCGGTGAATGCCCATGATGGTTTCCATGTTCCATGGCTTAAGAGATATATCTAAGATACTGATCATGTGATTTATTGGTCTGTATTGTAGGTGGAACCAAAGGGAGAGTTCTAGCTAGAGCCATAATAAATTTTGCAGCAAAAACAACTCATGCTACGAAATTGAGAAATCGAGCAAGTTAAAGTGCAGTGGAAGCACTTTGGGCTGGATGAAGGTACATGGGAGATGGTTGATTGGATGCGAGTATTGTATCCTTATTTTTTGGTTGAGAAAATATGTTAGGTCTATGTGTTTTGGTTATATATATGGATATGTTTATTGTAAATATTTTATCGACATGTATTATAAAGCTCCAATAAGCAATATGATGGTTATGGGTTTCAACAGTTTGTCATTATAAATACTACGTTAAGCTATGTTATAAAGCTCCATAAACAATATGTTTTTATGGTCATAAGCGTCGTAGAACACCGAGGATAGTGTTCCCCAAAGAGGGAGTGGTTTGTAATAACATCAAGTTGATTTTCCATGTAAATAAATTAAACCAAGGTCATGGGGCGCATATTCCAAACTAAATGAGGGGATAAACATGATAGTGGGAATCACTTGTGTTTTATTATTCGCTTTGGAAAATGGCATTGAAATACAAGGAAAAAGGCAATAAATTACAATTATTTAAAAGAAATGAAGGAAAATATGAGAAAAGGAAGAGGAATACACAAGAATATGCATGCAAGGGAAACTGAAGGAAAAGAAAACAAAGAGGAGAGGGAGAACATTATATACCTCTCTTGGCACTCTTAGATACTCTTACTCACACTTATATTCTTGGAGAATTCTAGCCTTCACTTGGACATAGAGGCATTCTCACCTGTACTTGGAGAGAGAGAGCACTTGGACAAAAGTAAGCAAGCAAAGGAATTTGTGGGCAGTGAAGAAGAAGGTTGGAAAAACAACTACAATAGGAAAAAATTGGAGGTAGCATGGTGCATGTGTGACTTCCTTGCTAAAATTTGAATGCATGGTACATGCATTTGGTTATTTGGTTACTTTGCTATCATTTGCATTTGATTTTCCTGGATTGATAGTGGTATCATCCTTGCCTTTCCATTTCTTAGATAACCACGATGTAGTGGGTTCCTTATTTTGATTAAGCTTTGGATGGCTGGTAGACTTTGAATACTGGTTGAGGTAGTCTTGGGAAAATTCCCAAGGGTTAAGGGTTGAAATGGTGTTTCTCATGGAACTCTTATTGAATGGGTGGAGATAGGAAAATTTCTCTAGGTATCGTGAAGAAAGTTGGAGGCATCCAAGCTTGTTTTGGTATTAGTGATTTCTGGACCGATTAAGGTGAAATAACTGTGGTTGGGAGTAGAGGTGGCTTAACCTCTAGATTCCCTTGTTGGTTTTGTTTTGGTGTATTCCATGTGATCCTCATTCATGCTTAGAATATGGCATGGGGGTGGCTAAAAGAGAGATTTGGTTCAACCCAGTCATTGTAGGGTGATACATGGAAGTCTCTAACTTGGTTGAAATTTGCATATGTTATTATGTGTTATTCCATTTTGAGATTAATGAGCACAAGTATTGGTTTAATGTATAATTTATGACCGGTTTTTCATGGTTCAATTTTGGTTAAATGTTGGCTACATGCATGGTATATTTCTCATTATTTGATGTGATCTTGTTATGGATCCATTCCATGGTTTGATTTGCTCTTCATTACTTTATATGAATGCATAAGTTAATGTGTATTGTTTAAAACTAGTAAGAGAGGCAAAAAGCCTTCTTGATGATTCTACGATTAACTTAATGAATTATTGTACACATATACATTCATGACCTACAAGTATATTCTTACAAAGTGTTTGTATAAATGAATAATTTGGATCGCTAACTTCCCGGGGTCGTAACTTTGACATATAATCTCTGTTTGGCTGTCATAATACCTCATTCCAAAGATCTCTCCAAGAAGGATGGAAAAAAAATTTGTGAAACATGTTTTTTCACGTTTTTAGTCTCTTTGTTTTCCATGAAAATTTTGTTTAGGCCCTGAAAACAACCTCATAAGTTTAGGACCCGAAAAAACTGCCAAAAATAGAAAGTTGTGTTAAATTCAAGGAAACAAAATTGAAAGGAAATAACATTGGACCCCATTTTCCATACTTATATCTTGAAATCAAGTCACGCATAGTAACTCTGATATCTTGTTTACCCTTGAGAGCTTGTAAAATTGGGTAAATGTGGGGTGGGATGTTACATGGTGGTATTAGAGTGAGGCTGCAACACAAGACCTCTGGGAAAATGCAGATTTTTATGCATGCATGTCAGTTGTTTGCATGTTTATCATGCATGAATATTAGCTAATTATTGTTTTGGTTATGATATCCATGTATGACCTGGCATGCTTGCGATGTTGTATCGTGCTAATATGTATTGGCCTGTGCAGATGCAATAGCCTCCCCTAAGATGCATTGAGGTATGATTTTGATTATGTTTTACTTAGCTAACAATGACATGTTGCAGGAAATAGAAGGCCAAGAGATGAAGAGCATAATAGTTGAGTACAATTCATATGGCTCTCCATACAAGCTGGAAGAGACATTGTTAGGATGGGGGCGATCAGTTGAGTAGTAGGGAGAGGGATATTATCCTAGTTTGGTAGATACATGGAGAAGTTTGAAGGCAAAAATTGTGAGTTGCAAGGGAGACAATGAGTGGTTGATTGAGGCACAGGGAAGGCTTGCTAGAGCTGAAAGAAAAGTAAGCCAAGGTTAATGTAGTCATCCTCCAGAGCCTTTCATAATTGCAAAAGTAGTGACAACTAAGGATTAGTCATAGAGATAAACAAGAAGAAAATATTAATGGACTGGATGGAAGTATATATAGGAAAGGGTACATGATGGACAAAGAGGACATAGTGAAGGGTGGAAGATCCTGTTAGGGTCCTATAAATATAGAGATCAAGGTATGATTATCTAGCTATTTATCCATAGGGATGTTGTATCTTATTTTTTTACTTTAGTTTTTTCTATCCTTGTGAAAAATAAAAAAACAAGAAAAGAAAAAGAAAAATAGAAAAACCATAAAAATAGAAAAAGAAAGCAAAATAGAGAAAAATAAAAAGGGGATAAAAGAAAAATATATGAAAATTGAATAAAAATAAAAATCCCCAAAGAGCCAGCTAGTTCAAGTGTCGCCTTAAGTTTTATATTATAGTTAATTTTGATTAGTTATCGAAAGATTTTATTTAAATTTGTAAATAAAGGAGATGTGACATTTTGTTTGTTTCGATAAAGTGCTTGTGTGATTGAATGGACGAGATCGTTCTTGCCTGGATCAATAGCAGAGGACTATGTCCCCCCCCCACCTCGAGCTTTCAGAAATTAATGAGGCGGGGGGGGGTCTGAAATATGGTTTTGTGAAAACCCACGTGGCGTCTCCATAGTGACTTCAGGGCCCTCCCATCCTTTACCGCTTAGTATTTGCACCCCCTCTCGAAAACCACCACTCGCTTCCACCTGATCCCATTTCATTCAGATCACACCACCTGTTATCCACTCATCCGTCCATGTCACATTGCCGTTTATTGTTGAATCTTCCCACCAACATTCATATGGACCTTGGCCATTGATGACTCCTGCCAATGTTTAATTCTTTAAATGAAATTCTCCAAAAAATGGTAATGCCTCCATTAATCATTTTCCTTCTCACTTAATAAAGTTTCGTGTTGCCCTGTAATAGTCCCTTTTGCAATTCATTTGATCTGTGTAGGTTTTGACACAGAGAATTTCAAGTGCGCCAGAGCTCTCTACAGTAGCATTCCCCTTTTATAATCAATCAATTGCAGTCTGGTAACAAGATATCCTTAGCCTCCATTGCAATCAAATATGTCCTCTGATAAAGGAAAATCCAAGCTAGTCATAGAAAGCCCTATATTTCTCCCTGTAATAAACTTAGATGAAATTCCCTTGGTCGACACACAAAATAAAATATTTAAGACCCAGTGTGTGTTCGACTTGTACGATTTCCACAACTGGGAAAATAAAATAAAAATTATATAACAGTGATGAGTTGAGTATCTGGGAGTCATTTTTACCTCAATTCATTTTCCCCCAATCTCATGTCTTCCAGGAATTTGTTACATGGTGTCATCTCAGGTATCTCCCTAGCCAGAAGCTGTAATTTCTCAAAATAACAAAACCTTATTTGCAATTACATTGGAAGCTGTCTTCCAAGCTCTTTAGATTAATCCTCAAGCTCCCTTGCATCCATTTTCTATTGATTCACTCATGGAAATATACCAGAAGCTTACTTTCTCTCAATGAACCCATATTTTTTAGTCTTTTCTGCTTGAAAATTCCAAGTTTCCCAGAGATAATACCCCATATTTTGCTTCTATTTTCCTTGAAATGTCAAGGCAAGTTATTTCTTTTGTTACTTGCCTATTAGGTTATCCCACATATCAATGGGTAGATGAAGTAGTGTTAGGATATTTGTCAGTATTCTCAACTGGTCAAAAGTCATTAGTCATTTTCAACTATAATCAATATATATCAAATGCTATTCATGACCAGTTTTTGAAGTTTACTGCTGAAGGTGCATTCAAACACTAGTCAATCCTTGTATATATGATGTTGTTCTATCAAGCAGACAGGTTCAAATTTAAATTGCAGAAGATGGATGTACAAGGAATACCACTAACAGTCATTCACTAGACTTCCTTGGCGAGAAAGAATTCAGAGGAATATTCATTTAATAATTTTGTAGATTATTTTTTGCATGTATTCTTATGTCTTCTTAACAACAATGTTATACCAAATATTTCACCAGAAATCAAAAGAGTTTTACATATTATAGAACAAGCCAAGGTTGGAGACTGGTATCTTTACCAGAATTATACAGAAATTGAAATTTATGGATGTGAACTCCCTCCCTACATGTTGCAAGTTTTTGTACGAATAAGAATCTTTGCCTTGGAATATATCAGGCGAATGTTGAATGTGGATGACCTACATTTTGTGTCAAGAAATAAAAAGGCACAATTTAAACCTAAGGCACACATTGGTCCTTACATCATCAACACTAGAGCAGCAACAAAGGAGGTAGATGATTTGTTGAAGCAACTAAAATTCAACTTGAGTTTCGCATGGTATTATGATCCTTTAGGGATAATTTTAAAATTAAGAGTTGATCAGAAGACCACACCTTATGCACATACACCTAGACCAAAAATAGAGCACTATGCTAAGCAAGAGGAGTGGACAGAGAATACACTACAGGAATTTGAAGAGCAACTTTTCAGTCAGACATCTTTACAAACTCCTATTTCAAAGGACAAAGAAACAAAAAAAATAAGCAAAAGTATGTCTCCTACAAACTCATGATCTCAAGCTGCATATTTTTGTGTTTTTAAGAGAATAAAGAAGACAAATGCCCAGGAGGAACTATCACAAGAAAAGGGATCCAAGGAGCAAGCTACAATTATTCTAACAGGTTTCCCACCACTTATTTTTCACATCTTGACGAGATAACATAATCTCATGTGTCTTCTACATCTCAAATTCCAACACAACAAAACAATTTTGTGAGGTACAAAGAGATTAAGAAAAAGACAAACATTGAAGGTCACAACTTATTCATAATTTTGGAAGAAAAATTATACCACCCACCACAGGTTGTTCTCTGCATTTGACACAGAGAAGGGATAGTTCCAATTATATTTCTTGGAACCTACAGTACCAACCCCTAAAAATGTATAAGATTACAAAACATATGCCTTTACTTTTGATAGAAAAAATATCCATGCAATTGACGATATAGACTTGCATAAACAAGTTGGAGAGATGATATATTCAACATTAACCAATTCAACCATGGCAACCTATAAATTGCAAGTCTAGCTAAACAACATTCATTCACAACTGAAGATAGAAAGAATGCCATCCTTGGAAAAATACACCAGAAATAAGGCTCTTGAATATTTGGTAATTAAACTAGGATATGACCCTAGTGACATTAAATCAACTGAGGAGATGATAAAAATAAATAATGTTGATATTCAAGCTCTGGTAAAATAACTGAAGCTTCCAACCACAAAGCACCCACAGACTAGAGAAATTACTCAGCTAGAAGTATAGAAGGAGAATTTGTTCAAATTGATATTTGAACAAAACATTCAAATTTAGAAGATGGAGATAGATGTGGGATCACTTTTGAAGGAAAAGGAACAATTAGCAGCCACAGGTACATCAACGCAACAAACAACAGTTACAACTTCAATGGAAAGAATAAAAACAACCACTGCAAAATTTTCTGAAATTTTGAGACAAGCTTTGGGAGATTGATCATAAACCAACAAAGAAAATGAAAGATTGTTAGCAACATTAGGAAGGATGGAAGAAAATAAAATAAAATCTCACAATGCATATTTAGAAGAAGTGCAAAAAAACTTCAAGCATATTCAAGAACTAGAAAATTTTGAAATTCAATCAATAGTAATACAAATATTGGCAGAAGCAAAGAAAAACATATGGTATAATATGAATGGAAATATCACAGATCTATGGTCATCCATTCAAATTGTGTTTGAGCAAGAAGAGTTGGTACATAATGTCATAGAAGCAGTTGAAAAAATGAAAGTTGAGATTGAACATATGCCAGTAGAAGCACACAATATCATCAAGGTATTGAACTAAAAAACCAAAGATGAGCTCGAAGAACTACAAATTCAGGACATAATAGGAAGTTTTTGAGGTGAAAAGAGTTTTAACAAAGAAAAATATTATGGTTCAGCTAGAAAACAAGTGCAAAGAGTTAGAGCTACAAGTAAAAAGATTCAACAAAAAATTCAATTTATTGCAGGAGAATTTTCCTTCATCCTACAGCCACAAAATTTTTAAAACTTGTCTTTGATATTTATATCTAGCCTAAAATTTAGAAACAATGATTGAAAATTTCACATAGAGAGAGCCCTCTTTGAAGCTAGAAGGGCTAGATCGCAACTTTAAAGTGGTTTGTGGTTACCTCTTCATTTTCCTCCTCAACTTATGAAAATTACGGAGTGCTAACAGATCCCTCAATGAGGGCTAGCACTCATGGATTTTATTCGAGTTCTAGTGCCAAGAGACATCATTGTCATCACCGATGACATCCTTTTAGGAGGAGTGAGAAGGGATAATTTACATAGGAGTTATATAAAGCCAAACATACTACTTTTGATGGTGAAATGAAGAGGTCAAAAGATGCATAAGCATGGTTGCTTGGGATGAAGACATTTTTTAGACTTCATGATTACTACGAGAATATTAAAGCCAAGATAACTACCTTTAGTCTCAAAGGAAAAGTAGATATCTGGTGGGAGGATGTCAAGCATGTCAAAGGCATCAGGGAAGAGAAGCGAATTTGGGAAGAATTTGAAAGAACTTTTAGAAATAAGTACCTATCTAAGAGGTATTATGATGGAAAGATCAAGGAGTTTTATGAGCTTAGGATGGGTTCCATGTTAGATGAATATTACATAACCAAATTTCTAGAGTTGTTGAGATATGTGCCATAGCTCCAGGATGGGAAAGATAAGATCCAAAGGTTCAATAGTGGATTTTCACAAGCATTCAAAAGAGTGAAATGAGTTTGATGAGTCTCAGTCCTTGGAGGAAGGCATTAAAAATTTAAAGCATTTTTATGAGCAGTTAAAGCGTAAGGCTGAGTTCAAGCGAGACTTGAAGGGTAATTAGAAGACTAAACGAAAATGGCCCAAGAAGCAAGGAATATCTCAGGATGCAAGAGAGAAGGAAAATGTGGCTTCTTACAAGAAGTTTAATGCAACTGATAAATGACATGGGTCTCATTATGAGGAGCAACAAAAGAAAGGCAATCGAAAAAAAAAAAACTTGTGGTGGAGACCATCGCAAGAGGGATTGTCCATTGTACTAGGGTGGAAAGCCTTAGATTTATAGTTCTCAGGAGGCAGAGATAGTTGGGGATGTAGGTCATATTATTCCTTAGATCTATGTAACACTGTATAGCAGGCAACCAAATCGTCATGCATTTATTATTGAGATGGAAGGTAAGATTTATGATCATGTTATATATATTTTGATTGATACTAGATTGAATTATAACTATATTAGTCCTAGCCTCATGGATCAGTGTTGATGGAATAAGGAAGTGCATGAAAAATATTGGTTGGTGCAATTAGCTACAGGGACGAAGAGAAGAGTTCACCAATGGGTAAGATCTTGTGCATTTGATCTTAATGGCATGCCTACAATATCACACCTAAATGTATTTCCTTTGGGTGCATATAACATGATTCAGGGCATGGATTGGTTATTTATTCACATGACCAAGATAGATTGATATGAGAAGACCATTAAGTGTCTGGATGTTGATGGAGAAAAGAGAGCCTTGCAGGGAAATAAGAAGCCTACATTAGTGAGGATGGTTACAAGTATGCAAGCTAAGTGCGAATGCATGAAAGGGTGTGTATTGTTTACAATTAATGTTTCTAGTGACAAAGTGAAGGAAGATGAGGATGATAAAGTCTTGAGGAAGTATCATGTGTTGCAACAATTCTAGGATGTGTTTCCTGCAGAGATTCTAGAGCTTCCACCTCATAGGGAGTTGGATTTCTCTACTGAGTTGATGCCTAGAGCAACACCAACATCTAAGGCACCGTAGAGGATGAGCACTTTGAATTTGGTGGAATTTAAGTTGCATCTTAAAGAGATGCTTGATAAGGGATGCATAAGGATAAGTGTGTCTCCTTCGGGTGCACCAGTGTTGTTTGTAAAGAAGAAGGATGGCACTTTCAGACTGTTCATTGATTAAAAAAATTTGAACAAGGTGACTATGAATAACATATATCCATTGTCGCAGATTGATGATTTGTTTGACCAGATGAAGGGAGCAACAATATTTTCAAAGATTGATGTAATATCATGATATCATCAAGTGTGCATCAAAGAATAAGACATCTACAAGACTGCATTCCATAAAAGATATGGGAATTATGAGTTTATGTTGGTTCCTTTTGGTCTTACTAATGTTATAGCCACCTTCATGTGTTTGATGAAAAATGTGTTGCGCCCTTGTCTGGATAATATTGTGATAGTATTTGTTGATGATATATTGGTTTATTCAAAGAATGAGGAAGAACATGTAGAGCACCTGGAAATAGTGTTGAGATTGTTGAGAGTGCATAAGTTGTATGCCAAGCTCAACATGTGTAGTTTCTTTCAGACTCATATTCATTACTTGGGACATGTTGTTTCCAAGTAAGGGATAGTAGTGGATATGGAAAAATATTAAGGCTATCATGCAGTGTCCAGCTCCAAGGAACGTGGATGAATTCAGATCATTCATGGAACTAGCAAGTTATTACAGGAAGTTTATCAGTAATTTATCCAAGATTGACTATCCTATTAGATCTTTACAAAGAAAAGGAAAGAAGTTTGAATAGATTGATGAGTGTGCAACTAGCTTTTTTTAGTTGAAGCATTTGCTTACCAATGCTCTAGTTTTGAAGACTAAAATTCTTGATAAGAAGTTTGCAGTTTGTACAAATTAATGTAAGGAAGAACTTGGTGGAGTCCTGGTTCAGGAAGGGTAGGTGGTTTGATATGAATCAAGGAATCTGAATGAACATTAGCAGAATCATGTGTCTCATGGACTTGAGTTGGAAACTATCATTCATGCATTGAATATGTGGATACATTACCTCCTTGTCAGCAGGTTTGTCCCGATGAGTGATCACAATGGACTGAGGTACTTGTTTGACCAACCCAATATGAAAGCAAGGTAAGCTAGATGGTTGGATATTGTAAATGAGTTTGATTTTGAGATCAAGTACATCAAGGGAAAATAGAACCAGGTTGCAAATTCACTCAATAGGAGAGTACATGTGAATCATATTTTAGTTGTGATATCTTATGGGGAATATTTGAAGGACGAACCTTGCATGCAAGGAAACATGATGAGAAGTACCAATAATTGACGCAGATATTGCAACAACAAGGTGAGTTTGATCAAGATGAGGAGTATCACCTCATAGCAGATGGCTTGGTCAGATTCAGGAAAATGATCTATGTGCCAAATAACAATGAGTTGAAGAATATTATTTTGAGAGAGTTTCATGTCAAGGCATATTGAGGCCATCGAGGATACTAGAAAACTTTGACAATTATCAAGAAGTTATATTATTTTCTGAATTTGAAGAAATAAGAGGCTGAATTTTCTGCAAGGTGCTTGGACTATCAATAGCTGAAAGATGAATGCAAGTATCCAACTGGTATATTGCAACCTATTTCAATTCCATAATGGAAATGGGAGGTCATTTCCATGGAATTCATTACAGGATTGTTGAGGACATCGAGACAACATGATTCCACCATGGTTATGGTTGAGTAAGTTATCTCACTTCATTATAGTGAAGTCTACTAATTCATCTAGTGAAGTAGCTTAGATCTTCATCAGGGAGATAGTGAGGTTGCATGGAATTCCCAAGAAGATTATATTAGATAGATGTGACAAGTTCATTTCCAAGTTTTGGAAGGAGTTGTTTGCATGCCTGGGGACAAAGTTAACTTTCAGTACAACTTATCATCCATAGACAGATGGGCAGACAAAGAGGGTTAACATGATCATTGAGGATATGTTGAGGATGTATGTCATGCATCATCAAAGGAAGTGGGAGGAGTATATTCCATTGGTTTAGTTTTCTTATAACAATGGGTATCATGAATATTTGAGGATGAGTCCATTTGAGGCTCTCTATGGGTGGAGTTGTAATACTCCTATCAACTATAGTGATCCAGTGAACATTGTACTCATTGCAACAAATATGTTGGAAGAGATGGAGCAAGAGATGTAGGTTATTAAAAGGAATTTAAAGGCAACACAGGACAAGTAGACGAGTTATGTAGATCAGCATACGAAATTCAAGGAGTTAATCATTTCTCTCCCCTTTTCAAAGAGGACACCCATGCTATAATAATAGAGATCTCTGGGTTGTCAAACTCCTTTCCTTACTTTGTTAATCACGAGGATAACCAAGATTTAATAAAAGAAGTTAGGAAATAAGAGCTTTACTAGACCTTATAGAGTTTTTAAAGGATGAGAGTATTTAACTTGATGTTCTTCTTGTGGAATTCTTACGAGGATGTTCTGATTTAATAAAGGATGGTTTAAGAAGGGTTGTGGAGACTACACGAGAGTAAGGATAAATATTAGAATCTTTCAATGCAAATTTTCTAATGTTAATCCCAAAATACGATAATCTAATAACCTTTGAGAAATTTAAGTCGATCTTCCCATACAATTTGCCTTTATAAAATTATTTTGAAGGTTATTGCTAAAAAAACTTAAATTTTTTTTTATCAAGAAAATATATATAGAATAATTTGTTTTTTTGAAAGCAATGCATAAACATACAATAAATACTTAAGCCTTGTGAGTATGGTATATTGTAAATATTTATTGAATGAGAAATATAATGTGTGGTAGGTGAAAAGGAACAACCATCAAACTTTTAAAAATAAACCAAACATCATATCTCAATGTATTTATATATGTAACTCTCATTAATAAATTAATTCATCTATGGAGTCATTCAATGCTAGATGTAAGTGGTAAGTACGAGAGTGAAAATGTTATTAGATAATTCCATATTGTCAATGTTTTTGCTTTAAATTTTACAAGGTCATGAAGTTTCTATTGATGTGGAAGTGTGAAAATATTGTATGCATAAACTCTTTGTTTACATGTGTTCTTAAGCACCACCATGAGTTTATTCTTGATTTCCCACAAAATAAGCTCAACCATGAAGTTTCAGAGCGCCTTGGTATTGACATTACAACACAATCATAGAGGTAGCCCAAGTTTATGTGATAATTGTCGCGGTCTTCACAATTGTCAGCTCAATATAATTGTCAAGGCATTACAAATAATACATTGTTAGTCCTTGCCAAAACAAGATTCCAACAATCGATTTCCCTGCTGACAACTATTAGTTTAGTGTTGACAACTACAACTTATAATGTTTAACTTTGAAAAATAAATATGTTTTTCAATATTATTAAACAAATATTTTTCAATCATTTGATTGGACCATAAATTCAAGATCCTATTTCAACAATTGCACAATATAATTCCATGTGGATAACTGCCTCACATATTTTATGCCATAATTTATGGACATGGCTGCAATATCTATGCATGATTTTTAGATATTTGTATAATGATTTTTTATTCTTAAGCTTTGTAGGAAAGCCATCCAAAATAAAATCCTTAAAAATAGGTCATACTGAGGTAAATAACATATTTACCATCAATTACTTCCCACCATAATTTAACTGAGTCTTTGCACAAAATATGGATAGGAATAACTCTTCCCACCATTATTTATGTTTTCCTTAGTACTTGTGTAAGAATAAAACCTTAAATGTGTAGACTTACTAGTGGTTAGTACCCACCAAAATCTATGCAAGTCCTTGTTCCATAGCAATCAATTAATTTATCCACTTCACATCTCAATTAATTTATCCTCCCAAAACAAGACTATAGGATTAAATTTGTTTATTGACCACTATTAATTTAGCATTGACCAATACAGATTATAATTTTTTATAAAATTTTCCCTAAGCATAACTTCTTGCTTGAGTGGCAAGGACTAAATGTTTGTGCAACACTTGTTAACCCTAGTTTTTCTAACTGGGAATTGAGCTAGTTATACACTAAATATAATAAAAAAATCCTCAATAAGTGAGGCATATTATGATCATTGTAATGTATTGTGGTGAAATGCTTAGTGGAGGGCTCGCTTTATTTTTAATACGTCAACTATGATCAAAGAATTTGAGATTATCACGATATGAATGTGCATAATTTTATTTTTTTTACTTGATTGTAGTCACTCCTTTGAGAACCCCTAAAACTCAATTTTAGTTATTGCTAAAATTTGAGGTAGAAAAAATTACATATGAGAGTTCAATCAATCATTCTCTTACCTTATAACATTCTCATGTGACAATACAATTGTAGAGGAATTCAAGGTAATATGTGAAGTTTTTATTGCCACACTTTGGAAAGATTATTGAGAGTACTACTAAAATTTGCACTAAAAGGTGCAAGGACATGTCGGTAGAAGTGCATATTTTTTTCCTCGATATATGAGAGGTTTCAGAAAACAAGGGCTTTGTGTAGTCAAACCCTTTCAGGGTTTACGAGGCGAGCAATTTCTAGGTGATAACACCACCTACTTAAAAATTTAAGAACAAACAAGATAAAATAATGTGTTTAATGTCCAACAAATTACCATAAAATTAGGTTAATGGGGCCTAAAGAATACTTCCAATGTAAATACAAAGTGGGAGTGCAAAAGAAACTCCTAGATCATAACTTAAGGTAGAAAAACTAAATAAGTGATTAGATAAAAGCTAAATTTCTAGTTAAGTGAAGATGTAAATTTTTATCAATTATAACAATCCTTCAACCGCACCAAATAACCAATCATTATCCACCTCTTTTAAGTTGGTAATCATATCGATTTTTTATTGTTAGTATGACAAAACTACATATGTTGGAATTTAATAGACTGAATTTTAACAAGACCAATGGTCCATGTTGTATAAGGAGACTAAATTTGTAAATACCATCAATGTTCAAAGATGGCGTATCTGAAAATTTGTCAATTAGGTTTATCTTGGTGGATGGGAGATGGGAGGAATGATTGTTATCCTCTCTAACCAGGTTCAATTCCCGCTAGTGACATATTAAGCCATATCAATTATATTGTTGTAATGGATTTGAGCTTTGTTGTTGACCAACCTTGAGCCTTGAAGAATATCTTACCCTTGCATATGGGAAGAAAAGTAGGGTGCTTTGTTACATGGAAAAAAAAACATGTACTCTTAGAACTATAATACCAAGAATTTTGAATATCATGTATATTATGCTCAGAAAATGAATCTACAGGGGAGTTATCATCTTATGCCTTTTCATGCAAACATTGACCAGAATCCACTAGCTCATGGAGTAAATTAGAATTGGCAATCAATAGAAATTTTTTTGTAAGTTCTTTTAAGACCATTGTAGCTGATATAAATTTTAGGTTAGATGCCTATTTTACTATGTAAATACTTTCTTCGGTATTACAAAAGGATGACCACCAGGACAAGAAACATTATAAATATGATCAATAGTTATAGTCTCCAAAAACGGTACAACGTGAATATTGAATTTCTGATGCAGGGATTTTGCTAGAAAGCAGTTCCTAGCATATAAAAACTCACTGCTTCACTCTAATTGAAAATGCTCAATTTTTCTTTAAATAAAACCATGAAAACATTTAGCTCAAAATTTACATGAAGGAGAAAGAGCTATTCAAAACAACTACATATATAAAATATAAAATTTCTCTGGCCAAATATTACATTGGGTGACCTCTTGGCTCTTGGCTCTTCAAACCACTCCTCACTCACTCAGCTCTTGTTCTTCCTCACAAAAACACTCCTATTTATACACAAATAATGTATTTATTTCACCCCATAAATTTCTCCACCCAATCCTCAACTAAATCTAATTTAGATTCATTTTAGGTGTGGACTCAAGAAAGTCCCGTACATAGAATTCCTACTCCCTAAATTAGCTAACTAACTCATATCCTTTTAATTATTAAAAGAATATATACATTAATCCTCACCTTTACATTTTTCTCTCTTAAATTATGAAAATGAATAAAATAATTAAAAAGTCTCACACCCTATTTCACACAATTA
The DNA here is from genome assembly GCA_034641835.2 of Pinus albicaulis. NCBI lineage: Eukaryota > Viridiplantae > Streptophyta > Pinopsida > Pinales > Pinaceae > Pinus > Pinus albicaulis. The sequence goes on from CM076582.1 coordinate 109,410,146, forward strand.
ATTAATAAAAATTCAGCTTGATGCTCTTGCATTAGACTCCCAAGGTTGAAATTAATCATGATCGCCTAATAATGTGTTCGGATCTTTGTCTGCCTGGATCCCATATCTTGTGCTGCAACCTTCCATTTGTCGCTGCTTCTGTCTGTTGTTCTTCTCCAGGTCTCCACAATTTATGTTGCATCGCCCCACTGGCTATGCTTTCACAGTCTTCTGTTGTTTTCCTCTTGTTGCTTCGTCTTTGTTTTACTGCTGCTGGCTTCTTCTAGAATACTTTCATCATTATCTGCCTTATCAGTCTAATTTCTCTGTCCATTAGATCTTCTCCAGCATCTGCAATAAAACCTGTACTCACAAAACAATTATTAAAATAAAAAACATAAGGCCCTCTTTCTCTTCTGACAACATTCCAATATGATGCTCGGAAATTTATTCTTCCATCAGCACATCAGTATGCTGATTTAAATCCTCAATGAGATTATCAGCTAGTCCCTCCTCCATATCACCTGTTTCAAGAATGTCTCCCTGTTTTGGTTCACAATAATGTATTTCTTTGAATTGCTGAATCATTCCTACCTCCTTACTTTTTGTTTCCTGATTATTATTCAGAACAATTTCTTTGTCTTTCTCTTTCAGCAACTCACCCTGAGTATAGATCCTCTGCTTTTCCAACTCTCTTCTCTAAAGATCTAACTTTATGTATAACTTAAAAATCTCAATTGGAGTAGAACTTGGAAATTTTACACAACTTTCCATACCTTCATTTGTTGTTGACCAATCATCAGATGGTCCTTCTTCCCTTGCTTCAATATTCCGTTGAATATTTCCATGAGACCCCTCTGTCTTCATTTCTTTCTGAGAGCTTGCTATCTCAACATCATTCTGAACAGATTTCAGATTCAACTCTTCTTTAACAAACTTCAAAGTTTGTTCAACACCTTGTGATGTACCTCCTTGGAATTCTTCTTCGGCATTTCCACTTTGTTCCTGTTCCATAACAACTTTGACTTGCTATCTTACCTCAAATAAGAATTCATTTATGATTTCGTCCTATTGTAACCAATCAACACTTTCCTTCTCTGAAATGAATTCTCTACCATACTTTACCTCAAGAGTTTCATTCTCCTTTGTGACAGTTCCATCAAACTGCTCACCGTCTTTCGCACATCCTGTAAACATACATAAACTGTGAGAAAAAATATAAGGCTTCATGGTTCATATGTTTCTCTCGCCAACACATCTTCAGATGCTTTTGAACTATCCCAATAGTTCATAAGATCTTCCTCACTGATCTCTTCACCCATAATTGCACCATGTTCCGGGCCACAAATGGAAACATCCATTTTTAACTCAGCCTCTCTGAGTTCTTCACAACTCAACATCTGCTCGAGCTTCCTTAGCTCTTCTACCAACTGTATGTTTACCTGATTTTCCCTCTTTGAATGTAGCTTCTGCCACTTCACCTTCTTTCTCATGGTCCAACCATGTGTCTGGTTTTTCACATTTTCCAGCAACAACTCCATTAAAAATTCAAGGTGAATTTTTATCTCAACCTTCTCTTGCTCGTACTCTTCATTCGTCAACTGTTCACATATGCCAGTTACCTTGGAATTTTCCTTCTTCTTCCCTCTGCCATGGTCTACATCAGATCTTCAGAAATGAATATCAACAGTCATCTCCCACTTCTTTTTGAACTACATCTGTTCACGTATGGACTTCATTTAATCCACTTCCCAGCAATCCTTCACACTTTCCATTCATCACAATGCAAGTTCTCCTCCTGCGCTTGGCTTCTCTTGGTTCTCTGTCTTGGAACCAATCTCTGGAAACCCTCTTGCTGCAAACACCACTTTAGTAACGCATGTGTTACAATAACCAATTCTTTGGGTGTCGGGCTTTGCCGATCATGCACCCCATTACATTCAAACTTTTGATTTATCTTACGACTCTTTGACTTCAAACTTACGCCAATTCTTCATCTTGGATGAGAATAATCAATCTTGACTCAAACTATCCAAACTTTCATTTGACTCTAACATCTGTTTTGAATTTCAAGACTCGACCCAATAATTATGGCAATGGATATTTTGGCTTAATTCAAGTTATACAATCCTCCAAAAAAACATACACCCCTAATACATTTTTAGGATGTAAAATCTTCGCTTTCTTTCATACTTCATTCTTATGAAAAATCATCAGTTTGCCCTTATCATTTCACATGATACTGAAGTCTTTAGTCGAATTGCAATTCAAGTGTTCCAAGATTTATTTTAAGATAAAAATAAATAAACCATTCAATCTTCAATATTAAAAATACCTTCCTGAATTATCATACCTCATGTCCTGTTAAGGTTATTAACAAACCTTCTCTCTACAAACTCAATTCTCTGGATTCCAATCTTCTGTGCCATCTTTGTCACTGTCAATACTTGCATGCTCACAAGTTCATCATCTTAATGCAACCATTTCCCTGCACTTTTATGTACCATGCAACATCAATTCACATCACTTTACCTGTGTGCATAGAACAAGCAACCTCTTCGATGTACAACCCGTACATTGTGTTCATCTTGAATATCACCTCTTAGAAACCGCCACATAATGGTAAAACAAAGCTTTTGCAACATCAAGCAATTATGTTTATAATCACCAATCAACAAAATTCTTCTTTTCCCAACTACAAGCTTTGGTCCAAAATGACTTAACCAAAACTGTGAAGAATCCACATTATGCATAATAAATCATCACACTATGCATAATAAACCTCCTCATATAAACATGCATGTTTGCCTTCATATCACCCAGGATTAGCACATTTTCCCATTCATTTATACCTCCGCATTTGCAACATTTTCTCTTTAATGTTGGACAACATGTGGACATATCATTTCCGCAAAAATACTTGTCTATAAATTTGATTTTGGTTAAGAAAACCAAAAAATGTCAACATAGGATATGTTCACCCCATAATGTTACTTAACATACCTTTCTAATTTTTCGCACCCTTCTAATTTGTCAGAGTGAATCCACTCTCAGCCCATTGACTGGTCTCTTCACAAGCAAGCTCTCCAAATGTACTTCCAACATTTAGGAAGAAAACACAAATCCCACACTTCCAAATTAGTATAGTAAAATATGCAATTTTTTTCTTTGGCCCAAGCTTACAAGCTTACTCTTCAAAATGGTGTAATTGATTCATTTCTTCATGGGCAATTCCAAAAAAAAATTCTATAATATGAAATATTATAACTTTACGCAATCTTCAACTCATACAGAATTTTACGAGTCCTCAAAGGACCATTGTGGGTGCAAATAACAATTTCATTTAAAAAAATATGGCATTTGAATCCCATGAATAATTCTTCAACCTAAGTTCATCCTTAACAAACCAACTTAGACAATATTAAAACTATTCACTGCAAACGCTATCTCCCTCCAGGTGTTGATGACCGATATGCATGATTCAACTCGCAAAATATTTTACTGTATGCATTCAAATATTCATTACCAGCAAACGTGACTAAGGGATTCTCAAGCTTTCATTTCACACCATTAATTTGACTACAAAATAATCATAGCCCAGCAACGCACTTACCAACCAACATGAAATGCTAACACAGCAATTGACGGAGTCTCTTCTATGGATCACCGCCCAATAACGCAAAGAGAATTGGACTGTCTCGTCATTTTTCTTGGAATAATTCATTAACGGTTGCTCTACTTCATCCGGTCTTGGCACTACTCATCCGCTTTAAACCTCATCACACAGGAGAGAAAGTCATTTTTGTGCTCTGGGTGTGTTTTGAAATAGGTTTCTCGTCTTTCATTAGCACCCGCTGCTGTACCTTCTGATCAACTTTAAATACCGAGCTCTAATCTGCGCAGACAGATCTGTTGTCCCCATATTCTCCGCATCTGAACAAGCTAGATGTTACAAAGTTGCATCTGCTTTCTCCAGAGGTCATTTCTCGTCAGGCTACAATAAACATAGGTACAATTCACTATAAAGAAAAGACCCTCTAGTGGAGGTTATAAAGGAGGTTTTTAGTGTTATAAAATTTGCCAAAATTGTCAAAAAAACATATGCTACCACATTTGTTTCTGGTAACGGAGGTTTTGGCCGAGCTTTTAACGGAAATTCAACACAAATAAAAAAAAAAGGGCGGCCAGAGGTTATTACAAATGTTTTTTCATCGGTGCTCTTATTAGGTTTTAACGCACTGGTGTGTATCGGTAAACAGCGCACCAGGGCAGTGGAACAAGAATGCACTGGGCCATTAAGAAAAATAACATCGCCAGGCCTGGTGTTGGTGACACAATGCACGGGGCTGTTCTAATTGGTCTTGGGATTTGAGCGATGCCCATAGGTCATATAAACGCGCCAATGCGTATTCTTATATAAATGCCCCGGTGCATCGTATCACACAAATGCACCGAGGTTTACAATTGGTATCGGTATTCGTGCGGTGCAAATATGTCATACAAATGCATTGGCGCTTATCAACACATAAATGCCCCGGTGCGTACTATCACACAAATGCATCGAGATTTGTAATTGGTATTGGTATTCGTGCGGTGCTTATTGGTCATCCAAATGCACCGTTGCGTACAGACAGAAAAATGGCCCCGGTGCATAGTATCACACAGATGCATCGCAATTTATAATTGGTACCGATATTCGTGCAATGCTCATAGGCAGTAAAACAACACCGGTGCGTATAGATACATAAACGCACCAGAGCGCCATACCGCACAAACGCCTCAATATTTTTAACTGGTTTTGGTATTTGTGCGGTCCCGATAGGTAGTATAAACGCATCAGTGCGCTTAAAAATACAAGCGCACCGGTTTTCATTTTGTATTTTTTAGAAACATCAACCTGTGGCAGTGCAATTATTGTGATTGTTTTAAATTCATTATTCATAAAAAGTCGACACATATATATGCTATAACAATATTCATATGAATTAAATTTTTATTACTGCATTTGAAAACGACAATGGAGAACGCAATAGAATAAATTAAAACATTATATATATATATATATATATATATATATATATATATAAGACATTCTTTGTCATACAAAATGAGACAGTTATTGGTATCCCTTTATCTTTCAATTGGGACACTATGTCCATTACATTAAAGAAAATTTCTGATTTCACAGACATTTTTCCAAAAATAGTACAACACCTTAATTTTATATCCAAACATAATGATCATCATTCTTCTCTTGAACTGCTATCACTGCTAGAGCTACTTCCATGACTTGGGTTATTTTCAAAAATGTTTTGTTCACGACGTTGATTGTTTTCTTCTTCTTCACTTTCTTCCTTCTACAAACATAAAAATAAAATGTAATGAGTGTATATACATTGGTGAGAATAATGAAAATTGCAATATTAAATAATATACATCAATGTAAATAAAAAAGAAATGATGTACCAATGCAACAATTGACTCATAAACTATACACATTCTTTCAAAACCATGTAACATGCCATCTTTCAAGATTTGATCTGTTGGCGCAGTGTCATACTTTGTTTCCTGCAAGTTTTATACGCCATAAGAAATCATATATTTAATATAAAAGATTTATTTTTTCCATTAATTATAGATGTAGCTAAGTAAAACAAGATCGATTGTTGTGTAACCAGCTCTAAAAATAGAAGAAAAGAGATATCAACACCTTATAAATAAGTCACTTCGAGGGGACAACCTCCAATACATTACATAAATGAACAATTATTGGATGATACAATTTACAAAACCTCCTTTCTATATATAGGAGTCCATGGGGCCATAATGTAATCCTAGTGGGCCACAATGTAATCCTAGCCGACCTAACAATAATAACTTAAGGGCACAATAATAACAAAATGGGGGTTACAAGGGTACAATAATAACAATAAGGGGGTTACACTAACAACAATAAGGGACTATACTAGTAATATAGGGACCTAACATGCCCCTCTCCTTCAAAAAAGTGTTGTCCTCAACGCTTGAGTATCTCTGGGTGCTTCTGTATAAAATTCTCATCCTCCCATGTAGAATCTTCAGTGGGTAAGTTCTTCCACTTGATGAGATACTCTGAAATTGATCGATTCCGTAGTCGTCGAGTTCTTTTTTCCATGACTGCTTCAGGTTCCAATATGATTTTCCCTTCCCCATCAAGTTCTGGAAATACTGTTTGAACTGGAAGATCTTCACCTATAACCTTCTTTAAGTATGAAACATGGAAAACTGGATGTACTCGCGAAGAAGCAGGAAGCTCCAATTTGTATGCCATAGTACCAATCTTTTGCAACACCTTGTAAGGACCATAGTACTTTGGCGATAATTTATTATCCTTCTTTGCTTGCTTGAGGGACATTTGTTTGTATGGTTGTAGCCGTAAAAATACCCAATCTCCTACATCAAAACTTCTCTCGCCGCGATGTTGATCTGCCTGTTGTTTCATTCGATTTTGTGCCAAATTCAGGTTATCCTTTAAGAGTTGGAGAACTTCTTGCTGATGCTCGATGTGATCTTCCACTGCTTGAACCTTCGAATTTTCCCTTGAAGATGATGTGATGGATGGTGGATGATATCCATAAAGTGCCATAAATGGGGTCATTTTTGCTGCAGTATGGAAGGAAGTGTTATACCACCATTCAGCGAGAGGTAACCACTTGACCCATTGTGTTTGTTTATCAGATACAAAACAACGAAGATATCCTTCCAAAATTTTATTTACTATCTCAGTTTGACCATCAGATTGAGGATGATAAGATGAGCTATGAGCTAATTGAGTACCCAAACAAGAAAATAACTCCGTCCAAAAATTTCCAGTAAAAATGGGATCTTCGTCGCTCACAATAACCCTTGGGCTTCCATGTAGCTTTTGAATTCTGTCCATAAATGTAGTAGCAACTGTACTTGCTTTAAATGGATGAGATAATGCACAAAAGTGTGCAGACTTGGTAAGTCTATCAACTACCACCATGATGACACTCTTTCCTTCGGACTTAGGTAAACCTGTGATAAAATCCATTGAAATCTCCTCCCAACGTTGACTTGGAATGGATAAAGGTTGTAGAAGTCCCGGGGTCTTAATTGTCTCAACTTTATTCTATTGGAAAACCAAACATTCCGTCACAAACTTTTGAATATCAGATTTAAGGCCATCCCAAAAAAATTCTTTCTTCACCCTGTGGTAAGTTTTTAAAAATCCCGAATGTCCTCCTAAAGGAGAAGTGTGCAATTCCAGAAGAATATTTTGTTTTAGTTGGGAATTCTTACAAAGATATAAGCGATCTTTGTACCATAAGGAATCATTTTTCCATCTAAATGTATCAGATGTACTAGGATCTTGCTGCAACTTTTGAATGAGTGTCCATACATCTTTTTCCTTCTTCCATTCATCTCTTGCTTCGGTTATCCAATCTGGTTCGATAATAGAAATGGCACAAAGCAATGCTTCCACCTCTTCATTCTTTCTTGAGAGTGCATCTGCAACAACACTAAGATTTCCTTTTTTGTAGATTATTTCAAAGTCATAACCCAACATCTTTGTGACCCATTTTTGCTACTCTTTTGAAGATAGTCTTTGTTCCAAAAAGTGTTTAAGACTATCATGATCAGTTTTTACCTTGAAGTGTCTTCCCATTAGGTAAGTTCACCATTTCTTTAGTGCATGCAGTATTGCTAACATTTCTTCTCATAAATAGGTTTTTGTAAATACTTTCCTTTGATTGGACGACTTTCAAAAGAAATGGGTCTTCCTTCCTGCATTAAAACTGCACCAATTCCATTTCCTGAGGCATCACATTCCACAATAAAGGTTTTTGTGAAGTCTGGTGTAGCTAAGACCGGTGCTAGGCACATTGCCTCTTTAAGACGTTCAAAGGCCTTAGTTGCCTCAGGAGTCCATGAAAATGCATCTTTCTTCAATAATGTTGTTAGAGGTGCTGCTATTCTCCCATAATTCTTAACAAACTTGCGATAATACCCGGTTAACTCGAGAAATCCTCGCAACTGCTTTATGGTTGTGGGGACTTTCCATTCCTTAATGGCTTTAATTTTGTTAGGGTCTACTTTAACAACCTCGTGAGATACAATATGACCCAGATATTCCACCTCTTGTACTCCAAAGAAACATTTGGATTTTTTTGCATATAATTGTTTCTCCCGCAATAGTTTGAGCACCCTGTCAACATGTTCAACATGATCCTTCCAAGACCTGCTGTAGATTAGTATATCATCAAAAAATACTAGCACAAATTTTCTAAGGAAGCGTTTGAAAATGGAATTCATCAACCCTTGAAATGTAGAAGGTGCATTGGTAAGGCCAAAAGGCATGACCAAAAATTCATAATGACCCTCATGAGTTCGAATGTTGTTTTCAGAATATCTTCAGTCTTCATTCTAATTTGATGATATCCTGAATGAAGATCCAACTTGGTAAAATAAATTGCTCCATGTAATTCATCCAATAATTCATCAATCACAGGAATGGGAAATTTATCTTTAATGGCGAGCTTATTGAGCTCCCTATAATCTGGACACATTTGCCATGATCCATCCTTCTTGTGTACCAATACTACAGGAGCAGAGAAAGAACTTTGACTAGGTTGAATTATACCCGCCTCTAACATTTCTGCAATCATACGTTCAATTTCGCTCTTTTGGAAGTAAGGATATCTATAAGGCCTGATGTTTGGAGGAACACTTCCTGGAATCAAATGAATAGCATGATCATGATCACGAATACGTGGGAGTCCTTTGGGAGTTTCAAACACCTTGGAATGATTGTCCAAGACTTGTTGGAGATCTGTAGAAATAGATGATTTTGATGTCGGAACTTCTAGTGAGCATAATTGTGCAATTACGCCTCGTTGTTCTTTCTTTAGAAGCTTTGTCATGACATTAGAGTTTATTATCCTTCCTGGCTTCCCTGCAATACCTCGTAATTCGAATTCCTTTCCTTCTGAAAAAAATTTCAAGAAAAGTTCTTGAAAATTAAAAGCTACCGTCCCCAAAGATTGTAACCATTGTAATCCTAGTACAACATCATCACCTCCCATAGGAATGGAAAGAATTGGACTAGTCAATACATATTCCCCCATGGTTAGCTTGATATTATGGCATTTTCCAGAGCAATTTATAGTTCCTCCATTTGCAAACATCACTTGACATTTTGGTGCTGGGTATAGGAAACAATTTAATTCCTTGGCTACCCTACAATGAATAAAATTATGTGTGCTACCTGAATAAATCAACACTATTACCTTTTTGTTCTTCATATGTCCTTCTATCTTGAGAGTTTGAGGAGTGGTAATTCCTGCCAGTGCATTACACGATATGGTCGGATTCATTTCTTCCTCTTCTAGGGCTGGTTCATGGTGTATATCCTCTTCTTGTTCATTTTCTTTTTCATCTTCACAATCTATGTAAAATAATTTATTCTCAGCACACTTATGACCTTTAGTGTATTTACTATCACAACTGTAGCAAAGCCCTTTTGCTCTTTTTTCTTCCAATTTTTGTGGTGTCAACCTTGTAGGTTGTGGAAATCTAGGCATAGAAACAGTTCTTTCTTTATAGAATTGAGTGGTAGGCTTCCTTGTCACCATAATTTTACATTCAACTTTTCTTTCCAACCTGAATGCCTTCTCCAATGAATCAGGTTCCAAAACGCAAACTTCATGTTGGATGTTATCCTTTAAAGTGCCTATGAAGAGATCAATCTTGTGTTCCTCTGGAATATCAGCCACCCTTATATTCAATTTTTGAAAGTCCTCAATGTGCTGCCCCACTAAAACCTTTTGTTTGAGATTTATCAATTGGCTAAAGAATGTGTTTCTCTTTGTATCCTCATAATGTGCTATCATTTCCTCCGTAAAAATTTACCAAGTGACAATTTTTTTACGGGAGCTATCATTTCCTCCGTAAAAATTTACCAAGTGACAATTTTTTTACGGGAGCAAAGCCATCGATACCATACAAATGTATTTTGTTATAAATGTAAAGTTGCGATGCGTACCTTTTGTGTGTTTTTCACGTTATGGAGATCAAAATATTGCTCCATCTGTAGTATCCATGTTACATGATCCTTTCCATCAAACTTCCTCATATCCATTTTTGGAATATGGTGGTTCTTCCCGCCAACATTAGAGTTTATGAAATCATGATTAACATTTATTTTGTTCTCATCATGAGTTTCTTCTACTATCTTTTCACCATTAGGAAACATTTCTTGTATCAACTTTGTCAAACCTTCCATGTCTTCTTTTAGATCATTCTTCATGTTTTCCATGTTGTCTTTCATGTCATCTATCTTAGCTTCCATGCCAGCTTCCATGCCATCCATCTTAGCTTCCACGCCTTTCTTCAAACCGTCCATCTTCGCTTCCACGCCTTTCTTCAAAAATTCCATTTCATTTTTTGTTTCTCTTTGCAAGAGCGAAATTTGGTGCACTTGCTTTTGTAATTTTTATAGATCATGTTACAATTCTTCATCTTCATGAGTCATTGTAGAGCCTTCTGAAGGCTTAATGGGTGTTGAATTATTTTTACGGGGCATCTTTTAGAGCCCAATAATGATATCTACTCTACAATATGCCCTTGGAATCAATTCAAATTGATTCTTCAAACAAGACTTATGCAATTCGAAAAAGAAAAAAAACACACACACACACACACATTTTTCTTGATTTTGAGGAGCTCGATATTGAAATTGGACTATCTCTGTGATTGCAGCACTTCAATATTTGAATTTTGGCACCAACGTAGCCCTATGAATTCTATTTCGAATGCCACAATTTTGACCTAATTTGGATTCTCCAAGACAAAGTTGTGTCCAATCTCCCACAATGACCTAATTATGGAATGGTTCAGTAGAGTGAACTTGTACGACTTACCAAGTGTCACTGTTACGTCCTTTGGCTCTGAAATTGATAGCCAAGAAACTACATTCCATGTACTTGTGACCACTTTTTACGGTACACCAATCCGATGCTCAGAGAGAGAGTTATGAATCTTTTCCCACGATCACCTCTTTGAGATGAAATTCGGGAGCCTGAAAAAGCACTACCTTCCACAGATCATATCTCCGAAAATATTGCGAACCAAGCTCTGAAATTTTTTGACGAGTTTCCTCAGGATTTCAGCTTCATACCCTAAAAATTTCAAATTCTGAACCTTCGTAGAAAAAAAGTTATAGCGAAAATTCCACGATGACCTGTTTAGAGCAGTGAAACCCTAGAATCCAAAGCTCTGATACCAAAAGTTGTGTAACCAGCTCCAAAAATAGAAGAAAAGAGATATCAACGCCTTATAAATAAGCCACTTCGAGGGGGAAACCTCCAATACATTACATAAATAAACAATTCTTGGATGATACAAAGGACAAAACGTCCTTCTATATATAGGAGTCCATGGGGTCACAATATAATCCTAGTCGACCTAACAATAATAATGTAAGGGCACAATAATAACAATATTGGGGTTACAAGGGTACAAAAATAACAATAACAATAAGGGGGCTACACTTGCATGCAGAGGAGGAACTTCTTGTTCCCAAAGATGAGCCTCTAGATGTGGATCAACCACAGGAGGAGATTCATGGAGTGGAGGAGTCCACTCATGCAGAACCAAACATCAGACAAGGCAGCAAGCGTACCACAGAAGCTAAGAGACTGAAGCTTGATGCAGCACATAATGTAGGAGTCCATACATCACAATGCAGACAGAGACAGTCACCTGACCGATTTACTGGATACATGGCTCTTATGAGCAAGTGTATCGTGATAGAGCCATCTTCTTTTGAAGAAGCAGTGCAGGAGCCCACATGGGTAGATGCCATGGTGGAGGAGTATGACTCCATTGTCAGAAACAGTGCTTGGGAGATTTTTCCAAGGCCGGTGGGAAAATCAGTTGTAGGATCAAGATGGATCTACAAGGTAAAGCAAGCTGCTGATGGTAGTGTCGAGAAGTATAAGGCAAGATTTGTTGCCCGGGGCTTCTCACAGATCGAGGGGATTGACTATGAAGAAACCTTTGTACTTGTCGCACGATATTCTTACATATGGACCATCCTTGCTCTCTCAGCGCATATGGATTGGCACATTCATCAGATGGATGTGAAGACTGTGTTCCTGAATGGAATCATTGAGGAAGAGGTGTACATTGAGCAGCCTGAAGGATTTGAGATCTTCAACAGCGAGTCGCATGTGTGCAGGCTCAAAAGAGCATTGTATGGGCTTAAACAAGCACCTCGTGCTTAGTACACTCGGATCGACAACTATTTAACTGGACTTGGCTTCACCAAGAGTGAGGCGGATGCAAACCTGTACTAGATTGTGGTGGAGGGTAATTTTTTAATCATTGTACTTTATGTTGATGATTTAATACTAACAGGTGATGAGCAATTGATACACTCATGCAAGGTAGATCTTGCAAAGGAGTTTGAGATGAAGGATTTGGGCCTCCTTCATTATTTCCTTGCATGGCCAATATGGCAAAGCCGAGAAGATTCGATTTAGAATGCCCTGATAAAGTATGCCTGTGAGATGCTGGAGAAGTTTCACATGCAAGGCTGAAAGCCTATCGACACTCCTCTTCCAGGAAATTGGAAGAAAGAGGATGCTACATCGGCAGAGGTAGTGGATGCCATTGTTTATCGACAGTTGGTGGGTTCGCTCATGTATTTAGTTAATACAAGACCATACATATGGTATGTGGTGAACTAGCTTTCACAAGCGATGGTTAAGCCTACCAAGATCTTTTGGAAGGCATGCAAACATGTTTTGAGATATCTCAGGGGCACATCTGAGTATGGTTTATGGTACAGACAAATGGATGAGGTGAAATTGCATGGCTTCACGGATGCAAATTGGGCAGGAAGCCCAACAGACAGAAAGAGCACATCAGGAGGGAGTTTCAGTATCGGATCTATGGAAGTTTCTTGGTACAAGAGGAAACAAAGATCCATGGCACTCAGTTCAACGGAAGCGGAATACATGGCAACAAGTCAAGCTGCATGTGAGGCTATCTAGATGAGGAAGATTCTGGTTGGTTTGTTCGGTTCACATTTAGATCACACAGTGATACATTGTGATAATCAGAGTTGCATTAAACTCTCGGTTAATCCTGTGTTTCATGATAGATCTAAACATATTGATATCCGGTATCATCATATCAGAGATTGTGTGCAACGAAAGATCATGTTGCTTCAATACATTCCTACGGAGGATCAGGATGTAGATATTCTGACGAAGACGCTCACCAGGAGCAAATTCGAATACCATAGAGGCAGGATCGGGGTGAAAGATAATCCCTATCTTGTTGAGAGGGAGTGTTGAGATTCAACAAGATGATGAGCTTAGTGAAAAGAGTCGCCTTCACTAAGTGGGCCAACAGGCTATTTTTGGCACAAGTCTATTTTTAGACATGATGATCATATTTCAGAAGTTGCAGGATGCTATTTGTGGATGGTTGGTCAAGTTGGAAAAATAGATTAAATTCTATTTTTAGAATACTGGGCGAAGTCTATTTATAGATCGCTAATCTAAAAATAGATGCATGTCGATTATTATTAGCTCTTAATAATAATCAGACACTAAACAGCAACTTATTCTCTTGGAGCACTTTTTTCAGTGCACAGATGTGGCACATCAGTGGACTGAGGGAATTACGCAATTCCCAAGGGTGTGACTGGAGCTAATGCATGGAGGACTCAGTCATAACTCAAGTGGCAGAGTTATGACACAGTTGGAAGAAGTAGTTATGGAGTTGTATTTAGCTTAACTCAGTTAGACTCAATTGAGCTAGTTGTATCTAGTCTAACTGAATGATACACTAGTGAGAGTGGAGTGAATTAATTAGTTAATTAATTCATAAGTAATAACTCATTAATCAACTGAAAAATACAAAAATTAACTACAATGCATGGCAGTTTCAATGGAGACCCAGTGGAGAGGTAGGTGAAACGGCAAGATAGACTATCTGTTGTGACTATAATGATGCATTGATTGCATCACACACACATTGGAGTTTCCAATGAGGATTGAGCAGTCAAGGCAAGAATAATTCGAATTCATTCTGAGCTATTCTTCAGCAGGGATTGCGCAGTGGAGGCAAGCTAGTAGGAGGCAGATATCAGTGCATGGATTTGCAAGATTGTTCCTTATTAGTGTATGAAAATTGTATTGTACTGAGAGCTTGATAAGCTTTCTATGAGGATTTCCATATGATTCCATGATACATAATATATAGTTGGTGTTTTCAGCTTCAAGCTTTCCCAGTAAAAAACTGTGTTATGTGCGATTGATTATTTTTGTTTATGCTTCACATGTGTGTGCAATTAATTTTTCCGCAAAAGATTAACAAGGGGAATTGATTCAGTATTTTTCATAAAGTTAAATAGTGTGAGATCAGGTGAATCAAGGACATATGCATGCTTAGTGCATATAATTTCTACACTATCCATGTGGAGACATAATATTTACTTCAGACTTGTTTTATTTTTTCACTATCTAATTGAATTTATGTATGTTTTTTATCCATGTAGTCAATCATGCACAGCTTAATTAAATTTATAATGTATACAAATTTCCAGGTTCATGCAGATTCATCATTGAGTTCAGATGCACAAAATTATATTCAAAGTACTGCTCCAAAACATCAAAAGTTCTTATCAGGAGCTGCATACCGCAAGACGCATTTGGTAGATGAAAATTGACAGCTGCTTCACCCTGCCAATTGTAACAATATTGCGTCTTCTAGCCACAATCCCGGGACAATGATGGTAATTATAATTATAATTTTTTGGTATATATATTGATTAATATGTAATTATTTCAACGTCAAACCAATTTATAATCATGCAATATTGTCAACGTGGTTACTAATTGATATCATAATATTTTGTACTAATCATGTTCAATTTTTTATTTTTAATTATTAGGATTCTAGTGATGATGAATGACCTACCTACCATCTTCCATTGCACCCCACGACAATGTCAAATCGAGAGAAGACTGAATTAAGAGAAAAAAAATCAGAGAGCAACAATACCAAGAATGGTTGAATCAACCACCGATTCAATTCCCGCTACGTCCAGATTCACCAATTAGAATTGACTACAGCAATAGTAGTTCTTCACAAGTTGGCAATGGAGACAATAAAATAGAGGTTGGTATGGATGATTACTTAAGGGATACGACTACCATGGAGACAATGTTGTTAGATGCATTCCAAAATGATGATCAGCTAGGGGATGATGCTCATACCACTAACACATTTTTCGAAAGCCTTAAATTTTCTTCCACCACCCCTCTCTTTGGACCCGGCGGTCAGTCAAAGTCTACCCAGTTGGGGACAACGATGTTACTGTACAACTTGAAAGCAAAGTTTGGCTTGTCGAATGCACGTTTCTCGGAACTTTTGAGGTAAGTTACCATAAAGTACTTTCGGCCTTATATATAAATTTGAAATATAATCAGTACACTGCAATGAACATTACAAATGTTAAATTTTATGAACATTAATAATTATATCGACATTAATGTACATTTATTAATATAGTTTTCCATGATCACCAACTACAGGTTATTCAAAGATAAGGTTCTTCCGAGTGATAATGTCTTGCCCGATAGCTACGAGGAGGCAAAAAAATTATTGAAAATGTTGGGTGTTGAGTACATATCATATCATGCATGTTAAAATGATTGTATTTTATATAGAGGAGAATATGCAGACAAAGAGATGTGTCTGAAATGTGGGCATGTCAGGTATTATAAATAAAAAAAGAAGGGTAAATCACGTACTGGTCCTCCTTTTAAGATATTGAGGCACAAGCCTATAATCCCATGGATTCAAAGGCTCTTTCGTTGCAAATAATTAGGTATGTTGCAGGTATGGCATGCCTCACACAGAAGTGAGTTGGGATTTATGTGAATACCAACTGATTCAATAGCCATGAAGCATACAAAGGATACATGGCCCGAAAAATTCAAGAATGAAGTACGAATTCTACGACTCAGCATAGCCATGGATGGCATCAACCCATATTCCCTCCAGAACACCAACTATTATGTTTGGCTTGTAGTAGTGATCAATAACAATATCCCCCCATGTTTGTCCGTGAAGAATGAACATCTTATGTTGGCTCTCATAGTCCCTGGTAGAAGACGAGTGAAGAATATGGATGTCTACTTACAACCACTGGTAGATGAATTGAAGGAATTATGGGATGGGATAAATGTATACGATGTATCAAGACCCATCGCAGCAGAGAGGAGGTTTACGTTGTATGGCATATGTGCTTACATGACACATGATTATCCTGGCTTAGGAGTTTGCTCTTGTAAATTTCATGTTTAATTTATTGATTTGTTTATATATAAAGTAACAATATTCTTTCACATATTAGTTATTTAATTCGTTGTAATATTATTTGTTATGATCTTCATGATAGTCTTTAACGTGCCATGCATATTAATTAATGTACACAAATATAATCTCGCAGGTCTTGTAACGAAAGGGTATTTTGGATGTAAATGTTGTGGACCTTCTCTAAAAGCTAGATGGTCCAAGGACATATCAAAGCCAGTGTATGATTGCTCCAGGATATTCCTACCAGAACAACACCCTTACAGAAGAGCAACATCCGCTTTCAATGGTAAACGAGAAAGAACCCACAGGCCTCTAATAATGACACCAGCTGAATGACTTAGAGCATATGAGAGAGAGAAGGAGAAGGAGTTCATAGAAATGTTCGATTCAAATGGGGAGCCTAAGTTCAATGATCCAGATTTCTTCAACACCTATGTTGAGAAATTTCCCATTAAGATGAAAAGGAAATCTATCTTTTATGACCTCCCATA
The DNA here is from genome assembly GCA_034641835.2 of Pinus albicaulis. Lineage (NCBI taxonomy): Eukaryota > Viridiplantae > Streptophyta > Pinopsida > Pinales > Pinaceae > Pinus > Pinus albicaulis. The sequence goes on from CM076582.1 coordinate 109,427,014, forward strand.
TTGGGAGCATATTAAGATTGCCCACTTATTAGATCCCATGCATATATTTAAAAATGTTCCATCTTCTTTATGGAGGCACATATCATCGAAACAAAGTGACACATTGGTGGTTAGGAAAGATCTTATTACTTCAAAAACTAAAAAGAAATATTGGCCAAAACGATTAGAAAGTACGAGATCAGAGGCAGGCGTTGGTCCCTCTAATTCATGGTTTTTCAAAGAAGGTGATGTCCCATGGATTTTTAAAAAAGATGATATATCTTTGGCAAAGGAAGTTATAATGGATGTGAGGGTGCCAACTTCATATGGGTCTTCACTACTGCGCTGCTTCACCATGGATAACCATTTGTTGGGGTTTAAATCACATGACCATTCGAATCTTCTAAGAGTACGTATAATGTCAAAAGCATGATTTTATTATTTTTTATATTAATAATTTTTATCCCATCCGGTGATCATAAAACATAACTAATTTTGTATATTATTGCACGTTTTTATAACTTTGCAGTGTCATTATCCTTGTTTGTGTGTGGGTGTGTGAAACATGAATTCCCTTAAGACCTAGGATGTGCCACATCTAAATTATTTGCATTTGTACCTTGGATCACGTCAAAGGAGATTCATGTGGCTAGCATTCCACGGTGGCGTCAAGAGATAGTTGAGATTGTTTGTATGTTTGAGAAGGAACTGCCGACGAGTTTCATGGACTTACAGGTTCATCTTCTAATCCACCTGGTAGATGAGGTTGAATTAGTTGGGGTTGTTTCTTGTCGTTGGATGTTCTTCTTAGAGAGGTACACGAAAAAATTGAAAGGTTTTGTTCGACAAAGGGCACAACCCGAGGGGTCTATGGCAGAGGGGTACATATTGTATGAGTCTTTCTACTATGCCAATGAGTACGTCAAGCAGATCGACAACAGACCAGGTGCGGCGATTTGGAGCGATGAATTGGATGAAGACAAAAGAGAAGGAGAGTTGCTCCAAACAAGTGGAAAAAAGCACTTGATAAAGAGTAAGAAACTTATAATTTTTCAATTTTACAAAAAGTAATTAATTATATTCATGTTGAACTTCGATATAATGTATATTTTAATCTCTAAGTATTATATAATGTTGATTTGATTTCATCAGCGAATGCAGAAATTGAAGTAATCAATAAATTCATTCTTTACAATTCTGAAGCGACACAACTGTGGATCGCATTATACAAACAAAAAAGAATGAAATGGGATAGTGACAAGAAAGAATTCAAACGGTTGAATGGTAGAAGCATTACTTATCCCAATCATTTAAAGGATAATATGCCAAAAATATGCCCCAATAGTTGGGTTGCTGACCAAGTCAGAGAGAAATATGGTGCTACCGGTCGTTACCCGCGTGCTGAAGCAAACGTAGGGATTGGGTGCAACAACTCAGTAATAATTTATATGTAAATTTGAAACTTATATTAAGACATCTCCATTTCATATTTTAACTGTTGGATTATTATTTATAAGGCACATGACACTTCTATGATTTTTTAAACTTTTTTATAATAGGTGTTGTTGATCCTATCAACAACCTATTGAAATTTTGATAACATCCTTGTTTAAACCTTTCAAGACCCCTTTTTGCCCTGAGAAATCCATATTCTACTTGTCGTTACCTTCCTATATCCCCACATTACAATATTAAAGGCCGAAAGTCCACGTTTGAAAAATATATAAGGCCTAGCCCCTTCGGCCCTAGCCCTTTAAATATTTTCCTCCACGTAACCCGGGCGCTAAACTAGGCGCCAGCCCGAAAGGCGCTTATAAAATGTATAACGGGCGCATTTTGAGCCGTCCATCTATACAGATTGGACGGTGTTCGTTCATCACTGTCGCGCCCATAGCTGTTAGAAAATTAAATATTACAGAGCAATGCAACACATAAAATATGCAGAAAATAAAAGCACACAAAACACATAAAACTAGAGAGACACAGATATACGTGGTTCACCCAATTTGGGCTATGTCCACCCCGAACATCCAGTCCTTCCTTTCTATTATCCAGCAAAAAAGAAGAGACAAAACCTACAGTAGATCCACTGTAATATCCTCTGTTCTCTCTCACAGTCTCCCTCTCTATTTCTCGCTCCGAGAATACACATACAATACACAGTCTCAATACAATACCCTCATAAAAGCGAGGGGTTGCCTTCTAGGGAAAAAAGCCCTAAAATAAACATAACTTCTACCGTCAGATCATTTGCCTAATGAACGGCCCAGATTGACTAGAAATTACTATACTTTTACAAGGCAATTTTACATCTGTTTTTAGCTTCGGCCCCCACGGAAGCGATTAATTATGGGCGGAGTTGCCGCCCCTTTTAAGGTACAGGGGTCCAATGTTGTGATACAAAGTAAACAAGATAATCAGGCTCCACACCCAACAATCTCCCACTTAGAGACTGATTGTAGCAACTCCACCGCTGCTTCATTTTCTGGACAATGACTCCTCTTTGGACCTGGCTATTCCTCATCTTCATCGTCATCCTTGAAGACCAATTGAAACTGAGCACATTCTCAGTTTCTCCCTAGTTACAACTTTTGTTAGCAGATCTGCAGGATTCTGGCTAGTGTGTATCTTCTCCAGCTTCAACTCTCCATCTTCCAATACTGACCGTATGAAATTGTACTTGAGATGTATGTGTTTAGTCCTGGAATGAAATGTTGAGTTCTTTGCAAGATGAATGGCACTTTGGCTATCACTGTATAGCATGCCCATATCATGCTTCTTACCCAATTCATCCATAAACCTTTGTAACCAAATCATTTCTTTACTAGCCTCTGTAGCAGCAACATACTTTGCTTCTGTTGTTGAAAGTGCAACAACACTTTGGATTTTTGAAACCCAACTAACAGTTGTTCCACCTACAGTAAATACATATCCTGTAGTGCTCCTCCTGATATCTCTGTCACCTGCCATATCTGCATCAACATATCCCTGTAGAGCAATGTTTGAACCACCAAAGAATAATGCTTGATTTGTGGTACCTCTCAAATATCTAAGAATCCATTTTACTGCCATCCAATGTTCTTTTCCTGGATTGTTCATGTACCTGCTTACAACTCCCACTGCATGTGCAATATCAGGCCTTGTGCAGACCATTGCATACATTAAGCTTCCAACTGCTGATGCATATGGAACTTTAGACATATAATCCATGTCTTCTTGGGTCTTGGGGCACATCTCCTTACTAAGTTTGGAATGGCTAGCAAAAGGTGTACTAACTGGTTTTTCATTCTGCATATTAAATCTTTTCAACACCTTTTCTATGTACTCATTCTGAGACAGTGTTAATTTGCGATTTTTCCCGTCTCTAGTTATCCTCATACCAAGGATTTGTTTTGCAGCTCCCAAATCCTTCATTGCAAATGAATTTGCCAATTTTCTTTTGAGCACATTTATTTCCTGCATGTTAGACCCTACAACAAGCATGTCATCTACATACAATAACAATATAATATAGCCGCCATCATTTTGCCTTTTCAGATAAACACAATGATCAGAGTGACATCTAGTATAACCTTGTTCAGACATAAACTTGTCAAATTTTAGATACCACTGCCTTGGGGCCTGTTTTAAGCCATACAAGCTCTTCTTTAACCTGCACACCAATTTTTCTTTCCTTTTTACCTCATATCCTTCTGGTTGCTGCATGTATATCTCTTCCTCCAAATCTCCATGGAGAAATGCTGTCTTTACATCTAACTGTTCAAGATGTAAATCTTCCGCTACTACAAGACTTAAGATAGTTCTGATTGAATTCATCTTAACAACAGGAGAAAATATTTCATCAAAATCAATACCTTTCTTTTGTGCAAACCCCTTCACCACAAGTCTAGCTCTGTACCTTTGTTTTCATCCATCTTCTTCCTTCAGCCTGTAAACCCATTTATTCTGCAATGTAGTTTTACCTGCAGGCAACTTGACTAAGTCCCAAGTCTAGTTATGCATTAAGGAGTCCATCTCTTCTTTCATGGCTAGCTCCCACGTCTTCCTACTTTCAACCTGCATTGCTTCTTCATAACATTCAGGTTCACCAGAATCAGTCAGCAATAAATAATATAATGAAGGAGAGTATCGTTCAGGGGGTCTACTTATCCTGGTAGATTTTCTAACACCACTTTCAGGTGTTTGAGGTGCCTGTTGCTATTGTGGTGGTCGTTGCTGCTGTGGTTGTTGATTATTATTATTTTCAGGCACCTTTAATTTTTCAGATATCTCATCAAGAACCGCGTATTCCTTGCTTTCTTTTTCCTGTTTCTTTTCCTGCAACTGATTCTTATACAAGACCTTTTCATTGAATATTACATCTCTGCTCCTAATGACTTTGTGATTTTCATAATCATATAAGCGATAACCAAAATCATTAACACCATATCCAATAAAGGTACATTTCTTTGATTTTTCCTCAAGCTTTGTTCTGTTTTCTTTATTAATATGGACAAAGGCCTCACAGCCAAAAGGCTTTAAAAAATAGTAGTTTACCTTTTTACCTGTCCATGCTTCCTCTGGAATACCACCATCCAAGGAACTTGAAGGCCCTCTGTTTATTAGATAAACAATAGTATCTACAGCATCTGCCCAAAATTGTAAAGGCAATCCCGCATGCAATCTCATGCACCTTGCACGCTCCATGATTGTTCTGTTCATCCTTTCTGACACACCATTTTTTTGTGGTGTTCTTGGAACTGTCTTCTCTCTACGAATTCCATGCTCTGAACAGTACCTATCAAAGTCTTTGCTACAATATTCACCTCCATTTTCTGATCTGAGACACTTCAACTTCTTTCCTGTCTCAATCTCAACCAAAGCTTTCCATTTCTTGAAAGTATCAAATACATCAAATTTATTCCGAATACAATAAATCCATGTTTTTCTAGTTGCATCATCAATAAAAGTAACATAATAACGAGAGCCACCAAGAGATGATACCTGAGCAGGTCCCCATACATCTGTATGCACAAGCTCTAATTTTTTGCTCTTCTTTTCTCTACCAACTCTGACAAATCTGTCTCTCTTCTGTTTTCCATAAATGTAGTCCTCATAGAAATCCAAATCAAAATTCTTCAAACCCAACAAAAAATTCCTTGAGTGAAGAATCTTCATCCCCTTCTCACTCATGTGTCCAAGCCTATGATGCCATAATGTTTCATATGCTCCTCTGGAAGTTAAAGCATTAACAGAGTTAGGAATACCATTGCATAAATACAATGTACCAACCTTTTCACCTTTTTCTATTACCAAGGCTCCTTTGGTGACCTTCCAAGTTTTATCCGTGAAAGTTGTCACACAACCTTCACCACCTAAATGCCCTATTGAAATCATATTTTTCTTTAGATATGGAACATGCCTTACCTCCTTTAGTAGCCATTGGTTTCCATTCTATTGTTTTACAAGAACTTTACCCATTCCAAAAATTTTACAGGGTTTATCATCACCCAAACGAACTTGTCCAAAATCTCCTTGAACATAGTCATGAAAATATTTCTTATTAGGTGTGGCATGGAATGAAGCCCTTGAATCTACAACCCAAGAATCAGTAACATTTTCGAAAGAAAGAATCAAAGCATCTTGTAACACATCACCTGTCACATTTGCTTCATGATTGTTTTCTTGCTGTGTGTCTCCTTCTTTTCCCTTCTGAGATCTACAGTCTTTCTTTAGGTGTCTTTTCTTTCCGCAATTCCAGCACACTATCCCCAATCTGGACTTGGATCTGCCTTTCCTTGATTTACTGTGATATCCCGAGCTCTTTCCTCTTTCCATTCTTCTTCCCCTAGACTTTGCACTCAAAGCATTACCGGATGTCTCACTGGAGCTTTTCCGTCGCATTTCCTCGCTAAGGATAGCACCAACAACATCATCAAACTTTAAAGTACTAGATCCAGAGACAAAGTTACTAATGGCCATTACTAAACCATTCCAAATCTCTGGTAATGAGCACAAGAATAACAGAGCTCTAACTTCATCATCAAAGTTTACCCTTACAGAACTTAACTGACTGGTAACTGTATTGAAATCATTTAAATGGTCTGCAATAGATCCCCCTTTTGACATCTTCATATTAAATAGTCATTTCATAAGAAATACCTTGTTTGAGGCAGAGGGTTTTTCATATAGTTTCTCCAACGTCTGCATCAAACCCTCTGTTATTGTTTCCTTCGAAATATTGAAGGCAACGAACGCCGCAAGGCACAACCGTACTGTTATGAGTGCCTTTCTATCGAGAATGTTCCATTTTACGTTTGTCATGGCCACCAGCTTCTTTGTTTTTCCGCTCAATGGTAGGTACAGATCTTTCTGATACAGATAATCTTCCATCTGCATCTTCCACAGCGGAAAGTTTTGGCTGTTAAATTTCTCGACCCTAAACTTACCATCTTCCGCCATTGCTCCCACTCGAACCAAGAACCCTTCTTTCCTCCGAGTTTATCAGCCAAATATACCTTCGGCTCTGATACCAGTTGTTAGAAAATTAAATATTACAAAGCAATGCAACACATAAAATATGCGGAAAATAAAAGTGCACAAAACACATAAAACTAGAGAGACACAGATATACGTGGTTCACCTAGTTTGGGCTACGTCCACCCCGAACAACAAGTCCTTCCTTTCTATTATCTAGCAAAAAAGAAGAGACAAAACCTACAGCAGATCCGCTGTAATATCCTCTGTTCTCTCTCATAGTCTCCCTCTCTGTTTCTCGCTTCGAGAATACACATACAATACACAGTCTCAATACAATACCCTCATAAAAGCGAGGGGTTGCCTTCTAGGGCAAAAAATCCTAAAATAAACATAACTTCTACCGTCAGATCATTTGCCTAATGAACGGCCCAGATTGACTAGAAATTATTATACTTTTACAAGGCAATTTTACATCTGTTTTTAGCTTTGGGGGCGCAACCCCCGAAAACCCCCGCCAGGGGGGGGGGGCTCCGAAAAGCGCTGCCGCCCCCCCTGGACCCCCCACGGCAGTGATTAATTACGGGCGGCGTTGCCGCCCCTTTTAAGGTACAGGGGTCCAATGTTGTGATACAAAGTAAACAAGATAATCAGGCTCCACACCCAACAATAGCCTGCCTGACTACCATCCGATCAAACCGTAAAATCAACGGCCTGGAGTCTATCTATCCCGGTGATCTCCACACCCGCTCACTGTGAAAAACCCGCCCGGTTTCTTTCGCACCGCCTTTCGAAGGCATGCGGTATTTCTCAATTCGGAGTGATTCCATACATCGTGCGCCGCATGTCCCCGCATACGGCTCAAAAACCGCTCTCCATCGCACGTTATTGTTCGGCAAAAGATACGGCGCGATATTCATATCCACCATTCGATCTAGGGCTCTTCATCCAAAGGTCATCACACTCCGAAGATGTGCGGAAGTTAATCCAAGCCAATAGCGCCCCTGGCCCACCGTCTCATTCCCCTCCCATACATTTTCCACCGTCGATCTCCTCCTGAGATCGAACGGTCTAGATTTAACCCACGCCACGCCATTGACCCCGTATCTCCACGTCATCATTCCACGTGCTCCTGTCGTACATTCATCCGTCTCCCCTACATATTCCCATTCAAAGGTCAAACGTTCACTATCTATGTTAAATTTTATACATTCTTCCAACCTTTGCCAAAACATTTCTCCGCCATTTCTCTGCACTTTTCACCATCGCCCCGCATTATTCCACCATTTCATCATGCCACGTTGCTACGCGGTCATCCCCACTGCATCTCCATCCCCACGCATGGTTTTTCTTAACAAGTTTGTGGGTTTTTGCAAGGTTTCATCGACGAAAGACTATTGTGATTTACAGTCTTGATTTCAGTAGCAGAGCACATCAAAGGACGATTTTTCAGAGACTGTAATTATGGAGAAAGGCCTGAGAAGGTAAATCGACAAGACTTCCATTAAAGAAGTAGGGTTCAAATCTGTCAAACCCTGCAGAGCCATTCAAAGCACAGATTTAGTAGATGAAAGCATTAATGGAGCAGCAGAGGAATATCAGCAAATGATCGAGGAATTCAACGTTCAGCATTGAAGATCTTAAACCGTAATTCAGGGTTTAGAAGGCAGAAGGTACCCCTCGCAGATAAAATACCTCAAGGCTTTCTTTTCAGCACCATATTCTTTCAGGAAAGGACAGAATGTTTATGTGATTTTACTGCTTTGCCGTGTTCCCGGAGATATTTATACCCAGTGCATTTATTTCAGTTACCAGGCCACAAGGTACAAACAACATTACAAAGTCATCGAGCAGTATGGGCATGCACATCTCCGCCATTTTGTTTTAATGAGATAATTAAATGTTCATCACCTACTCCCTTTTTGGAGTTTTCTTGTTCTCCTATAAAGCTCCCAAAGAACAGATGATTTAGGGTTCCATATTTTATCAGAAAATTATGCAGTGAAAGGCCTTTTGTAGACATTTTGTAAAACTCTTGTATGAAGGCTCAGAGCCCATAGGGTCTCAGTGAGGAGGAGTTCCATTTGTTAGAGAGGATTCTGGTCTTTGGTATTTCACAGTCTGTAACTTTCTCTTATGTGTTATTTAAATAGATCATTTCATTTCATCCATCTTTCCTGTATCATGTTTTGGAATGTGAGTGGCTCACTGATTTTTGGTATGGATTTATCCTAGTTGATACCCATGCTTGGATTAGTCAAGCGCTTTAAATATGGCTCATTCATGATATTCTGTCCCACTATTCATCTAAACTGTATTTTTGCTATATTAGTTTATTTGGGAGGGTGTTTTTAAAACGCTATTATCATGTATGGATTCTTAGATTGGTAAGCTCATGCATGGTGGTATTGTGTATCTGGATATTAGCTCAATGATAACTAATATCTTCTCAATATTTCATTCACTACATACACCTTCTGATAACTTATTTCTGTGAGGTATTTCTGAATTGGCCCTCTTTACAGTAAGCTGTCTCTGAATTGTTTGTTGTTTTTATATTGGAGTTTTGCATGTTGCCTCTGCAGTATCGCTTTCTCTATGTCAGTTTCTGAAGGTCTTGGTCCCATTCAGATTAACATTCCTTGTTTTAAAAGAGATAGCATGAGAGCTTGTTATTGATAATTTTCTCTGTTATACCATATGCTCCTTGCTATATAAGATGTCCTAGGCACTGGTCTATCACAACTCTAAGCTGTCTCTGGGAGCGACAACATCTTTTTGGCGCCGTTGCCGAGGATCAAAGTTGAGAAAAATTAAATCCCTGGGCCTCGACAAAATCTAATTCACTCTTCAAGTAGGTGAGTATGGAGAGTTGAGAGTTGTAGATCCCTCACCTTGGCGACTCCACATTTGTTATTAGATAAATTCATTTGCAGTCCTGGCTCCTTGTAAGCCGCACCTGAGTTCAGATACGTCTAAGCCAAAGACAGCTTCAGTGTCTGACCCTAAAAAGATCATACATAGAAGAAATTGGAGGGAAAAGAAAATCAGTCCACTCTGAAATCCATGAATTGTCTATAGAAGAATTTCCATCCTCTTCTTCTCAAGAAGCTCAAGTGCCAGATCCCGACTCCACTGTGGGAGATACCGATTATTACTATTCAGATAGCCCACCCCGAGGGGGTATCAGAAATAAAGATAGTTTTCACCCTACTCCTGAGGTTGAAGAGGTTAAAGAAGTCACTGAAGTATCTGTTGTTAACAGACCATTATTCCCCTCAACGCCTCAGCCTGCTGTTCATTACATTCCTGTTATTATTCATACTCCACTTCCACCTCCTCCTCCTCCTCTTACTCATCAAACTATTGCACTACCTCCACCCCCTCCAATGGCAAATGTTCCAGGCTTCTTACTAAATAAATATTCTCCTTTGGCATTACCCCAAGTGTTGAATGATTTGCCACAGGATTATTTGAAGATTCTACCCCGATTCAATGGGGAAAATGAGATTGATGCTCAAAAACATCTTGAGGTATTCTGTGCTTTTGCAGAGAATTTTAATGTGGAACACTTAGACGTGGTCTTAAGGCTGTTTTTCCAATCTCTTGATGGTGAAGCTCAAAAATGGTTTAAGACATTGGCCGGTCGTTCTATTACCACTTGGGAAATAATGGAAGATACTTTCCTCAGGAAATGGGGAGAGAAGAAAGACCATGGACATTGTCTTACTGAGTTCAATACACTCAAGAAAATACATAATGAAGGGGTGTCAGAATTTATCAAGAGATTTAATAAATTGTATTCGAGTCTTCCCGCTGATATGAAACCACATCAAACTGTTGCTAGAGTTCTTTTTGTAGCAACCTTTGATTCGGAATTTGGTTTCTCTGTCAGAGAAAGAAAACCTGCTACTCTGGATGATGCTCAGTTAGACGCACTGGAGTTGGATGCAAACTTTGCCTCCACCGGAAAATCAAAAGGAATATCTGAACAAGATACTAGAAGAAGAGGCAAAGAGGAGGTGTGACAAAGATTCAGCTAATGACAAAATTGAAGAAATGAGAAAAATGATTAAGAACCTTTCTGGTAAAATGGTCAAGCTTGAATTAGAGACCAAGAATTCAGCCCCCAAGAATTTCCACAATGCTCAAAATACAGGTTACAATCCTCAGTATAGGAAGCCAACCCTGCAAATATTGCCAAGGGAAGCAAAGGAGCAACAGGATCAGGTACCACACCCATTGTACCTAGAAGGTCCAGTAGATGATTCTACTGAAGACACTGCCTATGGACTGGAGGATGCAAATCTTTCCTTTTCAAATAGTGATGGAGAAGAATGCCCTTTGCAAGTAAATGATGGAGCTGAGTGCTCATTTCAAGAAGAAGAAAAGACCAGAGACACAGAAGAGGCAGAAATTGATCATTATTGTAAACAATTTGCTGATTTCATGCAAGCACAGTTCAATAGAAGATATGATCTCAGATCTTCTAGGAAGAGGACTCGTACTCAAGATCAAGAATAAGAGCCTCCCCAGATTAAAGCACCTGCTCAGAAGGAATCAACAGTACAGAAAGTCACAGACAAAGGTAAGGGCCCTCTAAACAAACCTTTGCAGTCTAATGATCAAACTCCTTCCTCTTCAAAGGTAGTCATTCCCCCTAATACCAAATCTGATTCAAAAGAAGTTAAACCCTCAGCTGAAAATAAAGAGTCGAAAGAGGTTGTACTATAAAAGTCCTCCCCTGTTTTCAGTCTCCAAAAGGAACTTGAAAAAGTCAAAATCCCAGTTCCCTTGACTGAAATATTAAAGCAACCTGCATATCAATCCCAAGTCACCTCTTTCATGCTCCCTCCAGAAGCTATACTCACTCCAAATAGTCTCAACCTTCAAGAAGAAAGACCCATGGTTGTCTTTGGTCCACATGTTGAGGAATTAGATGCTTCTACTCCTCCCTTTTATGTGTCTCTAGTGATTCATGACCTGCTTTTACATAATTGTATGCTAGATTCTGGAGCTTCCCATAATCTATTGCCTTTGTCAGTCATGGAACAACTAGGATTACAAATTACCCATCCATACAAAGACCTCTATTCATTTGATTCCAAAAGAGTTAAATGCTTGGGGATGATCAAGGATTTGGTGGTCAATTTGGCCCAAATCCCAGCAAAAAGTGTGGTAATGGACATCGTAGTGGCTGACATCCCAGCTTGCTTTGGCATGTTACTGTCAAGGTCCTGGGGAACAAAGATTGGTGGGTCAATCAAGTTGGATTTAACATATGCTACAATACCAGTTTTTGGTGCCCAGGAGAGGAGGTTGTACAGGGAGACTAGATTTGTCAAGATGGTGACTAAAGCTGACAACTCTATTAATTCACTAGTCTACAGTAAAGAAGGAGATTTCTCATTCTTGATGCTGGAAGAAGATCAAGATTATGCACATGAACCATCCTTCTGCCAAATCAAGACTGAGCAGCCCTCAGAGAACCATGAAGCAGGAATCTGGACACTTCATTTTGATGGAGCAAATTCAAGAGAAGGTAATGGAGCTAGAATACTATTGATTCATCCTACAGGAAAATGGGTTCCATTGTCTTTCAAACTTGAATATGAAGATACTAATAATGTGGCTGAATATGAAGCGTTTCTGTTAGGATTGCAGACAGCCAGGAACATGAACATACAAAGTTTAAAAGTTCTGGGAGATTCAGAACTGGTGGTTAGACAAGTCAGGAATTAGTGTCAAACCAAACATCCACGACTGAGGGCTTATAGGAATGAAGTTTGGGACATGGTAGAAAATTTCTTCTTGGAATTCACGCCTCGAGAACAGAATAGGATGGCCGATTCCCTTGCTGTGGCTACTAGTACATTTCGACCACCGCGGAACCCTCTTTTAAGATATGAAGTTGAGGTGCGTTATCGGCCGTCAATCCCAGATAACATCAAACACTGGCAGGTATTTGAAGATGAAGAACATATGAAGAGATTCCTGGAAACAGTAGGGGAATTCTCCAATATGGAGATTGATGCTGATGAAGAGGTCGAGTCTGAAGATACTTCAGAAAGAAATTGGGAGAAGAAAGTGGCAGGTAATAAAGTGTTGCAGTTAAAGGGAAACATTATACCTAGAGGGCTGGTGCCTCTAGAAAGATTATTTGACAAGAATGATGTCCCACTGCAGCCAAGCAAAGTGGTAGAAGAAAATCAGGTAGAATACCTGAATCTTGGTACTGAGGCTGACCCCAAAATTGTAAAACTATCCAGGAAGATCCCTGGAGAATATAAAAAGCTATATCAGAAATTATTTCAGTCTTATAGAGATGTGTTTGCGTGGTCCTATCAGGACTTGAAAACTTTTGATATCAATATAATGTAACACAAAATTCCACTGAAGGGAGATGCAAAGCCTCATAAGCAGAAGCTCAGACAAATAAATCCCTTGCTGCTTCCCTCTATTGAGAAGGAAATCAAGAAGCTGTTAAAGGCCAAAATAATTGTACCATTGAGGTACTCTGAATGGGTGGCAAACCTAGTTCCTGTCCAGAAGAAGAATGGGGAAATAAGGTTGTGTGTGGATTTCAGAAATTTAAACAGAGCATCCTTAAAGAATAATTATCCACTGCCTAAGATGGATCACATCCTGCAGAAGGTGGTTGGAGCTTCTAGGATGTCAATGATGGATGGATTCTCTGGTTATAACTAGGTGGCTGTACTTCCAGAAGATCAAAAGAAGACTTCTTTCACCACACCATGGGGTACATTTATGTATGCCAAGATGCCTTTTGGATTGATTAATGCAGGGGCCACCTTTCAAAGGGCGATGGACATTGCTTTTTTTGGGGAGCAAGATAAATTTCTGGTAGTCTACCTTGATGATATCACTGTATTTTCAAAGAATGATACTGAGCATATTGAACATCTACGTAGAACCTTTGAGAAATGTAGAACGTATGGTCTCTCTCTAAACCCTCAAAAGTCTTTATTTGCTTTAGAAGAAGGTAAACTTTTGGGACACATTGTAACAAAATATGGGGTGAAGATAGATCTTAAGAGGGTAGAGGTTATAAATGGTATTTCTTTTCCCATAAATAAGAAAGAGGTACAAGTATTCCTAGGGCGCATCAATTTCCTGAGAAGGTTTATCCCTAACTATGCTGAAATAGTTAGACATATAACTGACATGCTGAAAAAGAATAATGAAGTAAATGGTCCCAGGAATCACGAGAGGCATTTACAAGGATAAAAAGTGCTTTTTCAGAAGCCCCTATGCTAGTTGGGCCAGATTATGCTAAACCTTTCATGATCTTTTCTTTTGCATCACCTCATACAATAGCATGAGTTTTATTGCAGAAAAATGAGGAGGGGTATGAGCAGCCCATAGCTTTCTTTAGTCAAGTGCTCTGTGATGCAGAATTAAAGTAAAACATATTAGAAAAGCAAGCATACGCCCTAGTGAAATCCCTCAAAGCATTCCGCTTATATATCTGACAGTCCCATATCACTGCATTTGTGCCTACAACTGCTGTAAAAGATATTCTTATTTAGGGGGATAGTGAAGGAAAAAGGGGAAAGTGGATTGCCAAGATTCAAGAGTATGACTTAGACATCTGCCCTACTAAGTTGATCAAAGGACAAGGGCTGGCCAAGATCCTATCTGAATCAAACTATCAAGCTTTGGGTATAAATTTGTCCATAATAGCAAGTGAGGTATCTGAAGAGAAAGAAGAGCGACATGGAATTGGGGTGGCTACTCCGGGAACACATATAAAGTACCTCACCAGTCAGTGGTACAAAGAGATAGTAGGATATCTCCTCAAACTTAGCTGCCCCCCAAGTTGTGATAAAGTTAAATACAGAACGTTGAGATTGAAATCACAGAAGTACATAGTCACCAATGGCCGATTATATTGGCGTGATCCCTCAGGCATCCTACTCCTGTGCCTCACAGAGGATGAGGTAGAGAGCATAATAGCTGAATTTAATGAAGGAATCTGTGGGGGTCACTATAGCTGGAGGGCCACTACTCACAAAATCCTGAAGGTTGGCTTCTATTGGCCTAAGATTTTTGGAGATGTTTTTGCCCAGGTTAGAGCTTGTGAGAAGTGTCAGAAATTTGCTGAAAGACAGAAGCTGGCACCTCTGCCCATGATTCCCGTACACGTGGATGAACCATTCCGACAATGGGGAATTGATTTTATAGGTGAAATACATCCTCCATCAAGTGGTCAGCATAAATGGATATTAACTGCCACTGATTATTTCACAAAATGGGTGGAAGCTATACCTGCGAGGAACGCTACAGATACTGTGATAATAAAGTTCATGGAAGAAAACATCATATCCAGGTTTGGTTGTCCTGCCAGAATAGTGACTGATAATGCACAGGCTTTCAAGTCTGCAAAGTTTGTAAGCTTCTGTCAACAGTATATCATCACACTAAGCCACTCCACAGCATACTATCCACAAGGAAATGGCTTAGCAGAATTTTCCAATAAAACCCTGGTGAGGACACTGAAGAAGGCTATAAATGAAAACCAGAAAAATTAGGATTCCCAGTTTAAATTTGCTTTGTGGGCCAATAGAATTACCAGCAAGAGAGCAACTGGAAAATCCCCATATGAATTGGTATATGGGAGGGCAATAGTATTTCCTATTCAATTAGCCCTACCGGTAGCCCGATTCATGCAAGAAATTCAAGAATAGCCTGATGATATGACAAGGCGAATAAATCAGCTGGTAGAATTGGAGGAAACACAAAGTGAGGTGAATCAAAGGATGACAGAGTATCAGGAGAAGATGAAATACCTTTTTGATCAGCATGCTAAGGACCAGAATCTGCAGATTGGTGATCTAGTGCTCAGATGGGACATTCGGAGGGCTGAAAAAGGAAAACATGGTAAATTCGATCCACTTTGGTTCGGTCCTTTCAAGATTGTGGAGCAGGGAGGTAACAATACTTTCAAGTTGGAAAATTTACAGGGTGACTTGCTTGATGCCCCTGTAAATGGTCAGTTTCTTAAACCCTACTTCCAGTTTTAATTCGGGCAGAGATAGCCTGATGTATTATACTGTATATTAGTTTGTTTTCACTCTTGTTTGAAATAATGTGGGTATCGTGATGAATTATGGAAAGGAAAGGTAGAAGTGCTGAAGAGTAGAGTTTGCACAGAATATTTTCAGAGGGTCTGCGAAGTTCTCGACACGCTCAGGGATGAACGTGTCGTCCCCAGGTGGAGCCAATGTTGATCCTATCAGCATCCTATTGAAATTTTGATAAACATCCTTTCTTAAACCTTTCAAGACCCTTTTTTTGCCCTGAGAAATCCATATTTTGCTTGTCGTTACCTTCCTATATCCCCACATTACAATATTAAATGCCGAAAGTCCACGTTTGAAAAATATATAAGGCCTAGCCCCTTCGGCCCTATCCCTTTAAATCTTTTCCTCCACGTAACCAGGGCGCTAAACCAGGCGCCAGCCCGAAAGACGCTTATCAAATGTATATCGGGCACATTTTGAGCCGTCCATCTATACAGATCGGACGAAGTTCGTTCATCACTGTCGCGCCCATAGCCCGCCTGACTACCGTCCGATCAAACCGTAAAATCAACGGCCCGGAGTCTATCTATCCCGGCAGTCCCCACACCCACTCACTGTGCAAAACCTGCCTGGTTTCTATCGCACCGCCTTTCGGAGGCAGGTGATATTTCTCAATTCGGAGCGATTCCATACATCATGAGCCGCGTGTCCCCACGTACGGCTCAAAAACCGCTCTCCATCGCACGTTATTGTTCGGCAAAATATACGGCGCGATATTCATATCCACCATTCGATCTGGGGCTCTTCATCCAACGGTCATCACACTCCAAAGATGTGCAGAAGTTAATCCAAGCCAATAGTGCCCCTGGCCCACTGTCTCATTGCCCTCCGATACATTTTCCACCATCGATCTCCTCCTGAGATTGAACGGTCTAGATTTAACCCACGCCACGCCATTGACCCCGTATCTCCACGTCATCATTCCACGTGCTCCCGTCGTACATTCGTCCGTCTCCCCTACATATTCCCATTCAAAGGTCAAACGTTCACTGTCTATGTTAGATTTCATACATTCTTCCAACCTTTGCCAAAACATTTCTCCGCCATTTCTTTGCACTTTTCACCATCGCCCCGCACTATTCCGCCATTTCATCATGTCGTGTTGCTACGCGGTCATCCCCACTGCATCTCCATCCCCACGCATGGTTTTTCTTAACAATTTTGCGGGTTTTTGTAGGGTTTCATCGACAAAATACTGTTGTGATTTACAGTCTTGATTTCAGTAGCAGAGCACATCAAAGGACGATTTTTCAGAGACTGTAACTATGGAGAAAGGCCTGAGAAGGTAAATCGACAAGACTTCCATTAAATAAGCAGGGTTCAAATCTGTCAAACCCTGCAGAGCCATTCAAAGCACAGATTTAGCAGATGAAAACATTAATGGAGCAGCAGAGGAATATCGGCAAATGATCGAGGAATTCAACGTTCAGCATTGAAGATCTTAAACCGTAATTAAGGGTTTAGAAGGTAGAAGGTACCCCTCGTAGATAAAATACCTCAAGGCTTTCTTTTCAGCACCATATTCTTTCAGGAAAGGACGGAATGTTTATGTGATTTTACTACTTTGCCGTGTTCCTTGAGAGATTTATACCCAGTGCATTTATTTCAGTTAGCAGGACACATAGTACAAACAACATTACAAATTCATCGAGCAATATGGGTGTGCACGTCTCCGCCATTTTGTTTTGATGAGATAATTAAATGTTCATCACCTACTCCCTTTTTGGAGTTTTCTTGTTCTCCTATAAAGCTCCCAAAGAACAGATGATTTAGGGTTCCAGATTTTATCAGAAAATTATGCAGTGAAAGGCCTTTTGTAGACATTTTGTAAAACTCTTGTATGAAGGCTCAGAGCCCATAGGGTCTCAGTGAGGAGGAGTTCCATTTGTTAGAGAGGATTCTTGTCTTTGGTATTTCACAGTCTGTAACTTTCTCTTATGTGTTATTTAAATAGATCATTTCATTTCATCCATCTTTCCTGTATCATGTTTTGGAATGTGAGTGGCTCACTGATTTTTGGTATGGATTTATCCTAGTTGATACCCATGCTTGGATTAGTCAAGCGCTTTAAATATGGCTTATGCATGATATTCTGTCCCACTATTCATCTAAACCGTATTTCTGCTATATTATTTTCTTTGGGAGGGTGTTTTTAAAACGCTATTATCATGTATGGATTATTAGATTGGTAAGCTCATGCATGGTGGTATTGTGTATCTGGATATCAGCTCAATGATAACTAATATCTTCTCAATATTTCATTCACTACATACACCTTTTGATAACTTATTTATGTGGGGTATTTCTGAATCGGCCCTCTTTACAGTAAGCTGTCTTTGAATTGTCTGTTGTTTTTATATTGGATTTTTGCATGTTGCCTCTGCAGTATCCCTTTCTCTGTGTTAGTTTCTGAAGGTCTTGGTCCCATTCAGATTAACATTCCTTGTTTTACAAGAGATAGCATGAGATATTTTTATTGATAATTTCCTCTGTTATACCATATGCTCCTTGCTATATAAGATGTCCTAGGCACTGGTCTATCACAACTCTAGGCTGTCTCTAGGAGCGACAACAGGTGCATTTGTTCCCATCTATGTGGGCATATGGACACCATTTTCGCATAGAAAATGCCGATGCTGGAAACATCACACAATACTGTGGAGTGGAAGTCGAGTTCAATCAATCTAGTCAATCTAGCCACCGTGATCAATAACTAATAAGAGGGACGTTAGGTTACGTCGGAAAGATACAACAGATCATTGAAGTGGATTTTTCTTCTTTCCAATGTGTTATTTTTAGGTGCAAGTGTTGGGACACCTTTGATCGGAATAATGTAAAGGAAGATCATGATAGTAGGCTAATATATATCAACTCTAGAAAGATGTGGGATGAAGCTAAGGAGCCCTATGTTTTCCCTAAACACTACAACTAGGTGTTTATCTACCCACATGTGTTGGATAGGGATTGGTGGTTCGTATTGACACATGACCCTAGATCAAAACATATTTTTGAGAACAATAGTGTTATCATGCCATGTGAGCTAGAAGATAATGAGGGTGATCATGAGAACTGAGAGTGATATGGTACAATATGTGTTATTTCATCAATATTTATACCTTTTAAGATGAGTTTTTTGAAATATTAATGTAATATGTATTAATTTGAATTAATTGGTAATTTGCATTGTGTTAATGTTAAAATAAATAATTGATCGATGTGTGCGCTGTGCTGAGCTAGGTCAAGCGCGCCCCTGTCTGCGTTTCTGAGCAGCGAGACTACTTCCTGCGGCGGCCTGCCTAGGGCTCCGCCCCCATGGAGGCGCAGGGCTCGCCCAAGGAGTCTCCTCTGCCCCCCTCTTCCTCTGCAGTGGATTCTTTCAATCAGCTTCTGGCTGGTTTGCCCCAGAAGAAAAAAATGAAGCAGTCAAATTTTTGAAGAAGCTAGAAGATATTCCGGAGATCTCTTTGCCTCCATAGACCCCCATCCAAGTTGCTTTGTCTCTGGCTGATCGTGCCCTCATTGGCCAATTCACATGGATTTAGCCCTCTTCGAAATCTACTGAGAAATGGGTTAATAAGAACTGGGCTCCTCTGATCAAGCAAAACATCACTTCTTATTTTCTTGGGCGAGGGTTCTTCCTCTTTGAATTCTCCTCCAAAGAAGATAAAGATTTGATTTTCCATAATGGGCCCTATTTCATGGGCCCTCAGGGTCTATATCTGAATAAATGGATGCCGGACTTCGATCCAGTATTCGATGTCCCCACGGCGGTTCCGGTGTGGGTTCAACTCCCAAACCTCCCAGTCCATTGTTGGAACTGGGATTCCTTGAAACACATCGGCAACGCCCTTGGGAAATTCATAGATCGGGAAAACAACAATGATTAGTATGACTGTGCTAGAATCTACGTAGAAGTAGATCTAGAGGTGGGTCTCCCGGACGCCATCAAAATCAATGTCGGCAGTTGTTCTCATGTGCAGAAAATGGACTATGAGCAGCTGCCATTTAAATGTAGGAAATGTCATGTTTACGGCCACTTTGCTAGAGCTTGTCCGTCCAATGCTGAGCCAGAGAAAGGAAACAAAGAGGGCTGGAACCAAGTTAAGCATTCAAAGATCTATCACAAAGGTCAAAAATCTAGAGGCCCTAATGGCAAAGGTCCTCTTCAAGCCAATGCTCAGAAGCCCCCTCCCAAAAAGGGACAAGAAAATAAATTTGACCCCCTAAGCCAACAAACAGAGGCAACTTAGGAAATCAAGATTCAAAATCCAGTCTCACCAAGAAAAGGCACCCCATCTTCCTCTTCCAAAGGAACAAGTGCTGCAGAAAGCTCCAAAGGAATTCCTCTAAAAGTGTAGGAAGAAGAACAAGAATCGGAAGAATCAGAGGAGGAAGGAGAAATAGGAGAGTCTCAAGCCTCGGTAAGGAGATCCACAAGAGGCCGCAAGACTGACGGGGAAAAAAGAGAGTAGGAAACATACAAAGAAAAGCTTCAGGGCAACCAACCAACTCTTGAGAAGCTGCTAGCCTCAAAGCCAAAGACGGTGAAAAATCAGCCCCAAGGCTCCAAGGGAGCCTATCAGAAACAAAAATAATGAAGGTCATATCGTGGAACTGTAGAGGTATGGGGAGTAAAATCAAGGAAGAAGCCATTAGAATTTTAATAAGAATAGAATCTCCTGACATACTTCTCATTCAGGAGACCAAACTGGAAGACGTAGTCTTTCTGCATGCAAGCAAGAAACTCTGGAACAGAAGTGAAGCAAGAGAAATCTCTACCCGAGGAGCCTCGGGAGGACTAGGCACCATATGGAATGCCAGCAAATTTTCAGTTATCTATGAGGCTAGAAATACTCATTGGTTGCTACTACAAATGCAGCATCTTGTCACCAAAGAAATTTTTTGTCTTTTCAATGTATACTCCCCAGTCAATATTGGGGAAAAAAAGGATTGTTGGGACACTATAAGGCACCAAGCAGATCTAGAAAACTTGGAAAACACAATCATTGTTGGAGATCTCAATCTCACTCTTCATTCGTCTGAAAAAAGAGGAGGCAGCGTAGTTCGAGATCCGACAAGGGAATGGGCAGAAGATCTTATGCAGGACTGGGACCTGCTAGACATCAAACCTACCTCTGGTAAGTATTCTTGTTCTAACAAAATAACTGGTCCAGGCCATATTGCTGCCAAACTGGATAGATTTTTCATTCAAAGTTCCTTCTTGTTATTAGGACTGGAACCTATAATGCATATTCTCTCTAGCAGCACCTCGGATCATAAACCCATCAAGCTAGAACTCTAGCCCCATCTAGATCTGGGCCCTATTCCTTTCAGATTTAGCCCTCTCTGGGTCAAGGAGCCATATTTCATGCAATTAGCCAAGGATTGTTGCAAACAGCCAGTCACAGGCTCCCCCTTCTTTTTCTGGGAGGAAAAGATCAGAAGGGTGAAAGGGGCACTAAAAATATGGGCCAAATCATTGCCTAATCTAGCTACAGAAAGAAAAATTATCAAAATATCTCTAGCCACTCATCACCTACAAGTGGAGGATGTCGTCATTACTGATGAGATCTTAGACAAAGAGGCTCACCTTCAGCAGAGTTTTCATAAGGCCTGCTTGGCTAAAGAAGAATGCTGGAGATTAAAGTCCCAAAGCCTTTGGCTCAAAGCAGGGGATAGGAACTCTTCTTTCTTCCACAAACAAGCCCAGGCCAGAAAATGCTTCAACTCAATTTCTGAGATCAAGGAGAAGAATGTCATTCATAAGGACTTTGACGACATCAAAAAAGCAGCCTTCTCTCACTTCAAAAACTTGTATAGTGATGACATGGATCTGGATCAATAACCAGATCTGTTAGATATTGTTCCACATTCAATCTCTCCCAGAATGAATGCTCTCCTAGAGGCCAAAGTCTCCAAGATCGAAGTCAAAAATGCCCTTTTTTCCATGGATCTTGATAAGGCCCCTGGACCGGATGGTTTCTCTGCCAGGTTCCTACAAGCCTGTTGGCCAATAGTTGAAAAGGATCTCTTCAAAATGGTCCAAAAATCCCAATATTGTCAGAAAATCGGGGGCAGCACAAACTCAGCTTTTTTAGCCCTCATCCCTAAGGAGACAGGAGCCAGCAACTTCAAACAGATTTTGCCTGATATCCTTGTGCAATATAGGGTACAAGATAATAACCAAAGTGATTGCAAATAGATTGAACCACATTCTTCCCATAGTTATTCCGGAGAAACAAGGAGGCTTCATCCAGGGCAGGTAAATTATGGACAAATTCACCTTAGTCTAAGAGGCAATTCACTCAAGCTTACACCGAAATGAACAAGGTATGGTTATCAAACTCAATTTAGCAAATGCATTTGATCGAGTAAGACACGGCTTTCTGTTAAATGTCTTGAGCAAGTTTGGTTTTGGTGTAAGTATCATAAATTAGATTCGGGTTTGCATCTCGGAGCCCTGGATTGCACTTCTAATGAATGGCAGAGCCACAAATTTCTTTAAAGCCACAAGAGGTCTTAGGCAGGAGTGCCCACTCTCCCCTCTTCTCTTTGTCAATCAAGCCTCAGTTCTCAACTTTCTATTAGATAAGAAGATGCAAGATCAATATATCAATGGACTTTGTATAGCAAGAGGGGTAAAAAACATAAACCATGCCCTCTTCGTGGATGATACCTTGTTATTGGGGGTTGCCACTCTATCCTCAGCCTCCAAGTTGAAAGCAATGCTGGATGACTTTTGTGAGGCCTCTGGCAGTGTCTTAAACAAGAACAAATGTCACATTTACAGCTGGAATACTTCGCCCAGATTTCTCTCTGCTATTGCTAGATGCCTGGGCTTTGCAGCCTCCTCTTCTTAGACCTCATTTAAATATCTGGGCCTTCCTGTATTTCATAAAAGATCTCTCAGTAAATACTGGCTCCCTTAACTTAAGAAATTTAAGAGCAAGCTTCAAGCCTGGAGTTACTCCTGGCTCAACATTGCTGGTAAATCAGTGTTTATAAAATTTTTGCTCACCAGTCTTCCCCTATTTCATTTCATTGTTCTTCTTGCTCCGGTGAGTATCCTTAGAAAAATGGAGGAGTGTATTAGGCACTTCTTGTGGAAGGGAGGCAAACAAAATGAAAACAAACTACCTCTGGTCAACTGGGAGACCATCTCCAAGCCTCTGTGGGAGGGTGGATTGAACTTTAAAAATCCCAGTCACCAAAAAATTGCTATGGGAGCAAAATTAATATGGAAAATTATCGCGCCCAAGCCAGGCTGGGCTCAACTGGTTCTCTGGAAAAAATACTTCAGAGGTCCTCACACCTGCTGTTTGGACACTCTGATTCAGCTGCCTAACTCTTCTTTCCTCAAGCTTTATGCCAAAGCTGCTCCTCTTATCAAATCGCATTCTTTTTGGGTCCCAGGAAACAGTAAAAGGATAAATATTTGGACTAATATAATTTTGAATGCTGAACCAATTGAAGACAGAGGCTCCATCAGTGCGCTGCGCTGCTGGATGGAAGGAGCTGAGATGAAAACGCTGTGGGATATTTCTGTGTGGAATGACTCAAATTGGGCAGGCTGGAAACAAATCAATGTGCCAAGTCATCTACAGCAGGAATGGCGCTTGTTGTTGGGCTTTCTCCATGGCATGGCGCCCATTCACATCTACAAAAAAGACAC
Organism: Pinus albicaulis; assembly: GCA_034641835.2. NCBI lineage: Eukaryota > Viridiplantae > Streptophyta > Pinopsida > Pinales > Pinaceae > Pinus > Pinus albicaulis. Next base: position 109,450,225 of record CM076582.1, read on the forward strand.
GAAAGGCTGGGGACAGAAGGTAAATGGGTACGTTGTTGCAATGGGTTATGATAAGTTGAGGGAGAGGCCCTACGTTCCCCCTGATCCAGCGCCATGGCAAGGCATCTGGCGCTGCCCCTCGTGGCCTAAAGTGGATTATTTCTCTTGGCTCCTATGCCACAGTAAAACACTCACGCATGAAAATCTGTAGAGGAAAGGGTTTCATGGTCCCTCAAAATGTTCTTTGTGTAAAGAAAATTTTGAGAGTGTTACCCATCTAATGTTAGAATGCATATATTCTATGCAGATATGGTTTACATTCCTTCACACGCTAAACTCCAAAATCACGCTCCCAAGTTCCACTGCTGAGTTATTTTCTAAGTGGGTGAACAGGTATCCCGGTCCTCCAAAAAATCAGGTAATCAAAGTTGCTTGGTCTATTCTCCCAAAGGTAATATGCTGGCATATTTGGCTTGAACGAAACAAAAGAATTTTCAAAAACATTGAGCAGAACCCTCAAAGCAATAGAAATCAAGATCAAATGCCATCTAAAAGAGTGCCTGATTGACTTAAAAGATGACTCTAACCTTAGTCAACAAGATATAGCTTGGGGCTCTTTCCTTGATCTACGTTTCCAAAAAGATGTAAGGAAGGCCCCTCCTCCAAAAGCCTGGCAAATAAGAGAATCCGAAAAAGACTTTCAAGACTGGATCATAAATCAAACAAGACACTCTCTCTTCTTTGATGGGGCAACAAAGGGAAATCCAGGCAATTTTGGTGCAAGTAGCGTTATTTTAAATCCAGATGGCAAAAGGAAACACTCCTTCGCTTGGGGGCTGGGCCACTTAACCAGCATTAAAGCTGAGGCTTTGGCTCTCTTTCAAGGACTCAAGCTTCTCAAAGCCTTAAACATTAGTGAAGAAAATGTATTTGGTGACTCCCAGATCATCATAAACGCAATTGTATCTAACTCTCCTGCTTTGGACTTAAAACTCGCAAGACTGATTGCTAGAATCAAGGACTTGGAAAACTCTTTCCAGAAGCTGAATTTCTTCCATGTGCTGAGAATTAACAATAAAGAGGCGGACATCTAAGCCAATAAAGCTACCCTCCCTTCTGCTGGGGTCAAGATGAAGGACGAAGAAGAATCATGTGAACCCATTCACAAGCTAATTTGCTGCCATGTTTTACTGTTTTCTCTTAAGTCAATTTGTTTGTATCCTTAAATTTGGAAAAAAATTTGAAATCGAATCCATAGTAACATCACTAAAGAGAAGGATTCCAAGCATTAGTCCCACAATCATCCTTAGTGGGGAGGTGCAACGGGCTATAGCCCTACTTCATGTAATCAAAATTTAGGCATTTAGGCCAAGTTTGCAATAATATTCCATAATCGTTACTGTAACAAAAAAAAAAACATAATAATAATAATTCACTTGATAATTTGGTATTATATACTTGATCTCAAAAACAATGGCGTACTGTATAAATTAATTCTTTTTTTGTATCTAAGATCATAATAAAATAATGATAATTCTAATTAAGTACATGAATTTATTTGCGTTATTTTCTAAATTTCCTTATGTTACAATAAATCATATTATTCTATATTTATTATTTTACAATTATTTAAAATTTACAAATTTACAAATTTAAAAATTTTAATAAATTCATTTCACATTAATACAATTAAAATTTTACAAATATTTTACATACAATTACAATTATAATTAGAATTAGAATTATTAGAATTACAATTACAATTTTACAATTTCACGTACAATAACAATTTTAGAATTTTACATATATACAATTACAATTTTACAAATTAAAAAATTACAATTACAATTACAATTTTAGAATTTTAAATACAATTATAAATACAAATATTACAAATTTACAATATCATGATCATACGTGGACTATAATATATATATATATATATATATATATATATATATATATATATATATATAACTGAATAATGGTAAAAATATACAACTATAATATAAATGTCATGGATCAGTCGATGATCGAGCCTCATCTCCATGATGACTGCTGGTAGATGATACTAGAGGCTCTGCATGCAAATCTGGCACGGCGCGAGGCCGTGAACGATCATGAGATGTCGATAGTACGTTGTGCCTTGCAAATTGTCCATCATGTGCTATGACTCGCTCATAATGTGCGACAGTCCTCGTCAATCGCGTAAAAGCTGTCATAACTCCTACGACATGCCGCATCAGGCTGTACATGTCATGCAGCATGCCTCTCCACATTTGTAAGATCCTATCATCGACCTTTATAGCTGTGAAATCAGCCCATCTAAAAGAGTGCCTGATTGACTTAAAAGATGACTCTAACCTTAGTCAACAAGATATAGCTTGGGGCTCTTTCCTTGATCTACGTTTCCAAAAAGATGTAAGGAAGGCCCCTCCTCCAAAAGCCTGGCAAATAAGAGAATCCGAAAAAGACTTTCAAGACTGGATCATAAATCAAACAAGACACTCTCTCTTCTTTGATGGGGCAACAAAGGGAAATCCAGGCAAATTTGGTGCAAGTAGCGTTATTTTAAATCCAGATGGCAAAAGGAAACACTCCTTCGCTTGGGGGCTGGGCCACTTAACCAGCATTAAAGCTGAGGCTTTGGCTCTCTTTCAAGGACTCAAGCTTCTCAAAGCCTTAAACATTAGTGAAGAAAATGTATTTGGTGACTCCCAGATCATCATAAACGCAATTGTATCTAACTCTCCAGCTTTGGACTTAAAACTCGCAAGGCTAATAGTCAGAATTAAGGGCTTGGAAAACACTTTTTAGAAGCTGAATTTCTACCATGTGCTGAGAACTAACAATAAAGAGGCGGACATTGAAGCCAATAAAGCTGCCCTCCTCTCTGCTGGGATCAAGATGAAAGACGAAGAAGAATCATGGGAACTCATTCCATAAGCTAAACTGTTGTCATGTTTTACTGTTTACTCTTAAGTCAATTTGTATGTATCTTTAAATTGGGAAAAATCTCTGAAATCGAATCCATAGTAACATCACTAAGGAGAAGAATTCCAAGCATTAGCTCCACACTCATCCTTAGTGGTGAGGTGCAACAGGCTATAGTCCTTCTCGATGTAATCAGAATTTTGGCATTTAGGCCAAGTTTGAAATAATATTCCATAACCGTTACTTAAAAAAAAACATAATAATAATAATTCACTTGATAATTTGGTATTATGTACTTGATCTCAAAAACAATGGCGTACTGTATAAATTAATTTATTTTTTTGTATCTAAGATCACAATAAAATAATGATAATTCTAATTAAGTACAAGATTTTATTTTCATTATTTTCTAAATTTCCTTATGTTACAATAAATCATATTATTCTATATTTATTATTTTACAATTATTACAAATTTACAAATTTAAAAATTTTAATAAATTCATTTCACATTAATACAATTAAAATTTTAAAAATATTTTACATACAATTACAACTATAATTAGAATTAGAATTATAATTATTAGAATTAGAATTACAATTTTACAATTTCACGTACAATAACAATTTTAGAATTTTACATATATACAATTACAATAATAATTTTAGAAATTTACATATATATCATTACAATTACATTTTTTGAATTTTAAATACAATTACAAATACAAATATTACAAATTTACAATATCTTGCTTACGTGACCATAATATATATATATATATATATATATATATATATATAAATATATATATATATATATATATATATATATATATATATATATATATATATATATATATATATATAACTGAATAATGGTAAAAATATACAACTATAATATAAATGTCATGGATCAGTCGATGATCGAGCCTCATCTCCATGATGACTGCTGGTAGATGATACTAGAGGCTCTGCATGCAAATCTGGCACGGCGCGAGGCCGTGAACGATCATGAGATGTCGATAGTACGTTGCGCCTTGCAAATTGTCCATCATGTGCTATGACTCGCTCATAATGTGCGACAGTCCTCGTCAATCGCGTAAAAGCTGTCATAACTCCTACGACATGCCGCATCAGGCTGTACATGTCATGCAGCATGCCTCTCCACATTTGTAAGATCCTATCATCGACCTTTATATCTGTGAAATCAGCGGGGCGGATGCCCGCCTCAACAAGCAATGCAATGAGTTGGTTTCCCCACTCCATCCTGTATCTAGCATCGCTCATACATCGACCACGGGCTGACGCACCAACAGGAGTAGGTCTGTGATCATCTGCACCGACCTTCTGCTGATCCTCAGCATCAAGATCATCAAGATCCACAACTGGATCAGGTGGCGGTGGCGGCATCTCCTCGCCATCATAAGAGCCAATGTCTACAAAATATATACAAGTACACAACAATAACTACACAATTTCATTACACAATTTAGTAAAAACAAGTTAAAGAAAATGTTAGAATAAATTTAAATAAAACAGTAATATTACCTCTATCATCTGGCGACTCATCATCTGTGAAGAGGATGTTGGCACACCCTCGCCAATCCAACCCCGCATAAGGACAGGGGACCATAATGAAGGGATGCTCAAAGACACTGGCTAGCAACCCCAGTGCATCATCTGATATCCTCGCTAGAAACAGAAGGCTACTGAAGAAAAGAAGGCCTCATCTCTGGAAACCTCTCAAAAAATAAACAAAAAAGATCTGAAGTAAAAGGGAAGTTGACCCTCCCTTGTGCACGAGCACAACATCTATCTAATGTTGTACAGAACTGCCGTAAAAAAATGCCAGACCACCGGACAAGTTGTGGTTGTTGTAGTAAAGAATCAACATAATATAAAATCTGCAACTAGTGCGTTGCCCGTCACTGGTGTTGTGCGAAATGGTCGAAATGATAAGTGAGAGACACTGGACCTCTTCACCACCAAACGCACCAATACGTAACTGTCCTCCAGAGACTTGAAAATTTGAAGGAGACAATATGTCTGCTCTAATGTATCTCTGGGAGTAAACTAACTGACTCCCTGCCACACAGCCAGCTGGAACCTCAGGGAACGAGGGAAAATCCACCCCTCTCCTCGAAAGCCCTGTAATAAAATAATATCCTCCTCAGTGGGCATGTACCACTGGTCGATACCAACTCGGAAAGCATGTCGCTGGGCATTCCACCTTTGGATAAGATGTCTCAAAAGACCACTATGGGACTTTAGGGAAGTAACCTCCTCATAGAACTTGAGGAGGCCTACCTGCCTTAGAAGCCCCTGTGTCGTTGATGTAATAGGGCGAGGGTACACATCTCTCTCCCTCTCTCTTGCCTCCCACAGGTGAACCATGTTATATTGTGCCACCTGTTGTTGTTTTTGTTGCTCCTCTTCTCTCCTTTCACATCTCGGAATGATTGACATATTAAACACATTTTTTTAATTAAATGACACATGTATTTACAAATATACATATATAAATATTTTCTGAAAAATAAGTAAAACAAGAGACGGTGCGCCAAAAACATAGTCACGCACCGGTAACGGTGCGTCCCTACCTAGAGACACACCGTCTACGGTGCACATAATGATATAAAAAGCACCGGGAGCGGTGCTCCAGAAAATATTTTTAGCGCACCGCTCACTAAGTGCGGTGTCAGGAGGCCGGTGCCCTAACCTCACTATACGCCCTGGGGCTTATAGCTAAGTTAGCACACCGCCCTCCTGCAACCGTACACAGTCGTACGGTGCAGCCAGGTATCCGAATGCACCGCTCTTTGTCGTAAAATTTACAATTACACGGTGCGCCTTTGGAATCCGCCCCGAAACCTGATCCAGGTGGATATCAGTGGCCTCCCACCTATTCCATTTGGACCCGCAGCATCAATTCTTTCAGTTTTTCAGCTTTAGCACAACTTACTATTTATAGCAGGTTTTTGGGTCCTGCACACCCGGAGCCGTTTTGGGGCATTAATAATCCAGGTGGATATTGGTGGCCCCCCATCGAGTCCATTTGAACCCCCACCATCATTTATTTCAGTTTGTAAGTTTCGACACAACTTACTATTTTTAGCAGTTTTTCGGGTCTTAAACTTTCAGAGCCGTTTTGAGGCCCTAAACGACGTTTTTTGGGAAAACGAAGAGCAACATGGGTCCATCAACCAATGTTTCTCGTTAAAAAGTTGTACTCCTCGGACAGATCTTTCTAACGAGCTATTGAGCGCGTCAAACGGAGATCGGATGCCAAAGTTACGCCCCCGGGAAGTTGAACCACCAATTTACCCAAACAGGGCCCACGGTTTTGGCGCTTCATCTCCTACGGTTAGGGTTTTGGACGATTCGGATTCTACATTGTTTCTCAACAATAAATAGGCCCTCGAGCCTCATTGTAAGACAGTTCAGGGGGTTGGGAGCCGACACATCTCTTCTCAGAGATAAGCGCGACCAGTGCCCTAGCTCGCCACATCTCTATCATGTCTGCATTGTAAGACAGTTCAGGGGCTGGTATCCGCCACATCTCTTCTCAGGGATACGCTGCCAGTACCCTAGCTCATCTATTTCCATTATGTCTGTAATAGGCCTGCGAGCCTCAATGTAACACAGTTCAGAGGCCTGCGTACGCCACATCTCTTCTCAGAGATACACTACCAGCGCCCTAGCTTGTTTCCATTATGTTTGTAAGCTTATTTCAGTCATTTGTTTATTAATAAATTGAAGCATTATTTCTGCTGCATCTCTATATCTATGGTTATATCTGTACTCTGTTGCATTCCTGCATAAAATCCGGATCAGTGGTATCAGAGCGGGTCTACTCTTTCTCTGTTTTTCTCTTCATGTCCCCAATGCAGCCAGGGTATAAGGAGTTCAACCTCGCAACCCCGACGACCTCCCATGGCGGAAGGAAAGAAAGACGAGGGAGCAGGAGATCCTATCAAAATCTTGCTCGAGGATGCCCTCGAGAAACAAAGGAACTTAACGCAATGGAGACCATTGCTTCCTAAGGAGGGAGGAATGATCCAGGTGGATATCGGTGGCCTCCCACCTATTCCATTTGGACCCGCAACATCAATTCTTTCAGTTTTTCAGCTTCAGCACAACTTACTATTTATAGCAGGTTTTCGGGTCCTGCACACCTGGAGCCGTTTTGGCGCATTAATAATCCAGGTGGATATTGGTGGCCACCCATCGATTCCATTTGAACCCCCACCATCATTTATTTCAGTTTGTAAGTTTCGACACAACTTACTATTTTTAGCAGTTTTTCGGGTCTTAAACTTCCGGAGCCGTTTTGAGGCCCTAAACGAAGTTTTTTGGGAAAACGGAGAGCAACATGGGTCCATGGACCAATGTTTATTGTTAAAAAGTTGTACTTCTCGGACAGATCTTTCTAACGAGCTATTGAACGCGTCAAACGGAGATCGGATGCCAAAGTTACGCCCCCGGGAAGTTGAACCACCAATTTACCCAAACGGGGCCCACGGTTTTGGCGCTTCATCTCCTACGGTTAGGGTTTTGGACGTTTCGGATTCTACATTGTTTCTCAACAATAAATAGGCCCTCGAGCCTCATTATAAGACAGTTCAGGGGGCTGGGAGCCGACACATCTCTTCTCAGAGATAAGCGCGACCAGTGCCCTAGCTCGCCACATCTCTATCATGTCTGCATTGTAAGACAGTTCAGGGGCTGGTAGCCGCCACATCTCTTCTCAGGGATACGCTGCCAGTACCCTAGCTCATATATTTCCATTATGTCTGTAATAGGCCTGCGAGCCTCAATGTAACACAGTTCAGAGGCCTGCGTACGCCACATCTCTTCTCAGAGATACGCTACCAGCGCCCTAGCTTGTTTCCATTATGTTTGTAAGCTTATTTCAGTCATTTGTTTATTAATAAATTGAAGCATTATTTCTGTTGCATCTCTATATCTATGGTTATATCTGTACTCTGTTGCATTCCTGCATAAAATCTGGATTAGAACCGGTGCGAATACACTTGGCACCGGTTTACCAAGCCGAATCGTTGACAATGTCGATTGGCAGTTCCGGTGCGCCAAAAAACTTACGTGCCTCGGGGCGGATAAGTTTGTCAACGCACCGGGTGTCCGCGATTCAACATTGTCAACAATGCGGCTTGGTAAATGACCGCACTGCACTTTTTAAAAATTATAAAATTACATTGTGCGCCTCGCGGTACTGCCCCAGAACCGGTGTAGACGCCTTCAGCACCGAGTGCGGTGTGACCTATAAATTTACAGGCAGCACTGCAAACTGGTGCGCCTTGTAAATTTACAGGCAGCACTACAACCGGTGCGAGCCGAATGGCTCGAGCGCACCGCGTGACAATTTTTTATTTTTTTAATTGTTAATTTTAAGGTTTTTTCAATTCTAATCCGCTAAAAGGAGATTTACCCGTACATTTACTCGTACAGAAAAATACCTGTACATTTACTCGTTGAGAAGGCATATTGGCTGTACAATTTTAAAAAAGGAAAATTTGTCCACTATTTTATAAAATTCAAGATGGAGATTGGTGGCAATGTACAGCAGCAGTGCGTGCAATAAGTGCAATGGGAGCACGGATGTCAGTGCGGCTCAAGCAAGGATAACTTGCACCGGTGCTTGAGAGCTCTGTAGCACTGAAAAAAGTGAAAAATACGGTCTTTTGGCCTCTTCTTCTTCCTCTCTTCTTCTTCTTCTTCTTCTTCTTCTTTTTTAATAACCCTGTTCCAGTGCCCCAGGTTTTCACTGGAGTACTAGTGCATTGAATTAATGTCGCACCGGGCTCTTTCTGTTTTCCTGCGCTTTTAGAAAGCACCGAGGTGGCGTAACTGTCACACACCGGTGCGCTACAGTAACGAGACGCACCGGTAATGGCATCTGGTGAACCAATCATTTTTGCAGTTTTTTGGCCGTAACTTTTTTATTTAACCATATTCTGGTGCGCGGGCTTTTTATGGCAGTACCGGTGCATTTCCTGTATGCCGCGCCGGGCTCTTTCTACGCTTTTAGGAGGCACCGGGGTGGCGTATTTTTAATGCACCGATGCTCTACAATAATATGACACACTGGTAACAGTGTTCGGTGAACCAATGATTTTTGCGGTTTTCTGGCCGTAATTTTTTTATTTATTTAACCCTATTCCAGTGCGCGGGATCTTTTCTGGAGTACCGATGTGTTGTATGTATGCCGCATCGGGCTCTTTATGTTTTCACATGCTTTTAGGAGGCACCGGGGCGAAGTATTTTTAAAGCACCAGTGCTCTACATTATCATGACACACTGGTAATAGTGTCCGGTGAACCAATGATTTTTGCAGTTTTTTGGCCGTAATTTTGTTTTATTTAATCCTATTCTAGTGCGCGGCATTTATGGGGACCCCGGTGCGTTTCCGTCATTCCGCCCCGGGAATTTTATGTTCCGCTCGCTTTTATGATGCACTGGGGCGTGGCGATGTGATGCACCGAGGTTGTACAGTAACTTGATGCACCAGTAACGGTGCCTGGTGAACCAATGATTTTTGTGGTTTTTTGGCCGTCATTTTGTTTGTTTTAAACCCTTTTTCGATGCGCGACATTTCCGAGGATTTCGGTGTGTTTCAGTCATTCGGCACCGGGTCGTTTATGTTACGCGCGCTTTTTATGAGGCACTGAGGCTGACGATATGACACACATCGGCATGGTTGCTGAACTAAAAGCACCGGGAGGGTGTGTACGGAGCGTACTGTTTCCGGTGTGCCAATGTTTTATGCGATTTTTTTGCCATAATTGTTTTGATTTAACCATCCACTAGTGGGCGCGTTTTGTGGGTGCCCTGGTGCGTTTCATTTATTCCACACCGGACGGTATTTATGCGGTCGACATGTAAAGCACCGATGCTCTACAAAAATAAAAAGCATTGGCCTTATGTTTACGAAGCGCACGATGTCTGGTGTGCCAATTTTTGTAATGCACCGGTGCTTTGTCATATTAAACGCACCGGTGCGTTTTAGGTTTATAAGAGCACCGGACGAAATACATCAACAAAAACCTCCGCCCACCAACCTCCTCTAGGATCCTCTACTAGAAACGGACTTCTGGGGTATTTTTCTGTGGGGTTCCTCAAAAAAATATGCTAGAGGGTCTTTTCCTTGTAGTGATTGGGCATGTGGCACATGGGAAATCAACAGTTGTTAAAAAATAGACAGTTCGTTTCAAGAATGAACTAGAGCGAAACATTACTATTAAGCTAGGATATGCTAACGCAAAAATATATAAATGTGAAGATGATTGCTTTCCTCGACCAATGGCCTACAAGGCATATGGAAGTGGGAAGGAAGATAGTCCTTTATGTGATGTCGCTAGATTTGAAAACACTCATATGAAACTTTTAAGACATGTGTCTTTTGTTGATTGTCTCGGTCATGATATTCTCATGGCTACTATGCTCAATGGTGCTACTATCATGGATGGGCACTGCTTTTGATTGCTGGAAATGAGATTTGTCCTCAACCTCAAACTTCAGAGCATCTTGCTGTGGTGGAGATCACGCGTCTTAAGCATATAATTATTTTACAAAACAAAATTGACCTTATCCAGGAGAGTGTAGTTATTAACCAGCATGAGGCAATTCAGAATTTTATTCAGGGTACCATTGCGGATGGAACACCTTCAATACATAGTAGCGTCCCTCGAAACACCATGCTTCAAGCCATCGCTCGTAGTTTTTAAGCTACTTGCTTCTCGATGTATTCGTGATTCTTGTGTTTTCATTTCACTCCACACCTTTTGAGGGAAGGTATCACTAACTACTCAGTCAGTTGTAGATGTGAATGATAAATCAATTAATTTGTGGGCGCTTCCTTGATATGATGTCCACGAAACGAATGACTCCATTACTACTTGGACTGGAATACCCCGGCATCTGTTCAGCGGTTGAAATTTCATTTAGTGACTTGTAGTTGTGACTTGCCTGCGTACGCACAACTCCACAATTGATGTTGCTTCACCTTCAATACTACAGCTCTACCTGCGGGCTAATAGATTTGCTACACCATCCCATGCGATGTATAGCACTACTACAACATTGCCAATCGATCACCTGCGTTCAAGTTTTTCTCACATTGCATGCATACATTGCAAACTTAAACAAAAAGTATAATATATCAATCAACTCTTTTCCTCGCAGGAAATTCTGTCCAGATCTGATACCAAATGATGCAGGGATTCTGCTAGAAATCAGATCCTAGCATATAAAAAACTCACTGCTTCACTCTATTTGAAAATTCTCAAATTTTCTTTAAATAAAACCATGAAAACATTCAGGTCAAAATTTACATGAAGGAGAAAGAGCTATTCAAAACAACTACAGATATAAAATATAAAATTTCTCTGGCCAAATATTACATTGGGTGGCCTCTTGGCTCTTCAAACCACTCCTCACTCTTCTTGTACTCCTCACTCACTCAGCTCTTGTTCTTTCTCACAAAAACACTCCTATTTATACATAAATAATGTATTTATTTCACCCCATAAATTTCTCCACCCAATCCTCAACTAAATCTAATTTAGATTCATTTTAGGTGTGGACTCAACAAAGTCCCGCACATATAATTCCTACTCCCTAAATTAGCTAAATAACTCATATCCCTTTAATTATTAAAATAATATATACATTAATCCTCACCTTTACATTTTTCTCTCTTAAATTATGAAAATTAATAAAATAATTAAAAAGTCTCACCCCCTATTTCACATAATTAATTAATAAAAATTGAGCTTGATGCTCCTGCATCAATTTCAAATAGAAGATTGATCTCTAGGGCCATCACATGATTGATTCTTAGAGTTAAAACAATTGGCCATTTGATAAAAAAGAAAACTTTATTGAAATCGAGTAACAAAGAGATAAAAAAATTACGAATAGAGACAATGTGACATTAACCAAAATAAGCTAAGTAAAAATAGCAAAATTAATTGGGTACAAAACACAAATATCCTCTTAGCTAAGTCCAACAAAACCATTCCATAGTTTCCCTTTAAAGTAGGCTTAACAATCTAAATTAAAACTATGCTAGATGGGGTTGTTGAAATCTTGACTATTCCATTGGCTTCTACAACATAGAGCTATCTTTCCTTCAATTATTGTCTTTCCTCTCGTTGCATTTTCATTATCTAAAATTTTGAACTTCTTCTTGACTTTTCGAAGGTTTTGTTGCATAAATGGTTAGCAAATGATTTTTGATTCTTGTTATTGTTCAAGCAAGGGAGTAACTCGCAAAAGTCCCTTGTTCGTGAATCTCAAAATAATTTTCAAGTTTCTTAGCACCATGTCTTCCATGCAAGTAATGGATTTCAGTGATACCATCTTGTTATTATAAACCATCATTTTATAATAACAAGTGAATTAATAATATAAATAAAACTTAAATGTTTTTCATTATCAATTTTAGTTTCTATCAAACTATGGTTGTTGAATTTCATTTCAACAATGTAATACAATGTGATGCAATATATTATGTAATTCTTAAGGTCTATTGGATACAACATATGCTATAAAGCTATTAAATGAAATGTTGTTTTCCTTTCTTAGGATACTCTCAAATGGAATTGGGGTTAACAATCATGGGCTTTTATAGGTACATATTGATGGTGAAGCCTAAACATATCATTGTCAAACCGATACCTAATTTGAACATAGAACATTTGGTAGCAACCTTCCCTTTCTACTACATAACCCCAAAAAATGATAGGATCGTTGGGTTTGTTATCACCAATAAAATTCCATTTTTTATTAGGAAAGTCATTTAGAGTAGGTTTCATTATCTTGTCAAATTAATTCATGAAATTGATGAAATTTTGTGAATTGGTCATTATCCTAAGTTTAGAGAGTCCCACTTGCCATGTCATCGTGATCAAATCCATAAAAATCCATCAAAAATCAAAATACATTGGTTTAAAATTTGGTTTTGTCCACGTGTCTGTCTTTTCTTGAGTCCGCGACGAAATTAACAGAAAACAAGTTGTTTTCACTACGGACTCACTTGACCAGTCCGTAGCGAATTTGACAGAATTATAACAGAAAGTGCTACAAAATCATGTTTTTATGCACCAATAAAGCATAGGATGAGGTGTTGAGTCTTTAGAGGTAATTCTGAGGTCACGTGATCAGTTAGAATATTCATGCAACATGCGTAATCATAAGTGGTCACTCATCATTTCACTTAAATTCTCTCATTTGTCCTTATCCCTATCATATTCGAAATTTACCTTTTAAATTCATCCTTGAGAGCTGTTGTCTATCATCTTTCCATATTACCTCTGAGTGTAGCTATTGTATCATCTTCATAAAAGTCTAGTTTGGTCTGCAAGCACCTTGTTGTGAAATTATTTTCTTTGCAGGTGTCATACCATCAAGGGGGCCAACGCAGGGTTAAGAGAGATGGTCATGCAGAAGAAGACTAAAAAAAGGGGCTCAATTTTCAGGTATGAGCCCATGGATCTAAAATTGCTCGATGAGGATCCTAGCTTTACAGAAGCCTTCAACAGTGTTGGGTGTATGAGGTTTTGCAGAAATTACGAGGTTTTCATGCTCAGGTTTTGAAGGAATTTGCAGTGAATTTCGTGGGAACTACATCAAAGGTGGGTGTGTTGAGTTTTGTGGTGTCCCTTGAAACAATTTCCCAAGCTACAAAGATCCCGAGGATGGAAGAAGAGTGGTTTAAAGCCACTAAGTTCAAATTACATAATTGTGATGAATTCATGAAACGTGAACACATTGGAGTGAATCCTAAGGAGCTGCCTTAAATAAAACTACTCCAAATTACTACTTGTAATTAAAAAATACTTCACATGTGAAAGGAGGTTCCATATGATTTATCAATATCATTTTATGCTCTTGCTACATTTCACTGGTAATCAACCTCTTGACCTTCCATTTTTCTTATTTAGAAGCCTAGGCAAGATGTCAGACAAAGTTCAAGCTAGGCCATAAGGTAGTGAAACTTCAATTTTTCATCATGGATTGTTCAAGCTACTGGTTTTCGAGGAGTTGGAAAAGCTGAATAGATACTGGGCCACATTACTATTTCTTATTGATTATGAAGTGGATACGTTAACACCCAAGAAGACACCTAAATCAAAAGCCACTCCTTTAAGAAATAATGACAAACCTATAACTGAAATAGAGGGTGTAAATGAGGAGGAAATGGAGCCCATTAAAGAGCCCATGAATGTTGAAATAGAACATGCACAGGAAACAGAAGTTCCATAGCCCACACCTACAAATAGCAAATCCAAGCCCATCAATAAGGAGGATAACAAGGATCCAAACACTGGGGAAAGGCAACCCTGAAGACATTCTTCAAGCCATAGACATACACGAAACTCTAGTGGTCAAAGTTGTAGATATCAAAGGAAGCAAGAAAAAAAAAAGGGTCTTATTGCCAAAAAAGCTTGACTTCTCAGGAGAAGATGCAGGTTTTATGTTTCAACCAAGAAAACCACTCACCAAACTACAACTTTGCAAAGGTTTCATGGCCAGTAAAAATACTAAAGTGACAGAAAAAGGCAAGCAACCTATGGCAGATGACATCATTGATTTGTCTCCACCAAACGAAGAAATCATTATGCAGAGGAAAATTAAAGAGAAAGTTATTAGAAAAACTGAGCGCAACTTTTGAAAGAGAAGCTGAGAGAAGCCAGTGAGGAAGTTATTGAAACCAAGTTGGAATTGTAGTAAGCTAAGCTAGACAAAAAAATGGTGGAGGAATTTAAATAAAAGGTAAATGAGTAAATCAATCGCTATGATGAGTCTTTGACCAATGCAATTATTGAAAAGAACCCTTCCTCTATGCATGCTAATGAAACATACAAGGAAGAGGAATATTTGGTTGCAGGCAGAGAGAAAGAAACTTAAAAGTCAATAAAAGAGTTTTAAGAGCAGATGGAGATTATACAATCAAAGCTCAACAAGAAAGGTTTAAAAATAATAGTCATAAATGAACCTCTCGAAACTGAAACCTCTGCTGCCAAAGGTGAAGCTTATAAAGCTTGAAAAGTGGATAAATTACCTTTTTGTTATTTTTTATATCATTTCAGATCATCACTTGTAGAGCCATGGGAAAATTTTGAAGAAGGAAAGAATAATTTTGAAGTCTGCTACCAATTATGCAAGTTTGTATCGTGTCTCAGGCTTGAAGCCCAGAAATCGCTACGAACTCTTTGTAGGTTTATTTTTGCTATAAATATCGTGTGTTTTCATGAAAGACGCAAGAAAAGGTTTGTGTTTAGTTATTTTGACCCAATAAGAAGCCTCAGATCAGCAAAGGGAGCAAACATGTTTCATAAATGGTCAAAATCAAAGTGCTACAAAATTTCGCTACAGACTTGCCTAAAGTCCTGTGTTTCTGCAATGAAGAAGATTTTGGTGATTTTTCAAGTTTTGATGGTATTTTTTGAGACAAGCCAACCACGTGGAAGGGTGAGAGATCAATAGGTGAATGTTTTGACAGAGACATGGTCTTCGACAAAGCCTTTTAGTTTTCCAGCTCATCATGGAGGATTCATCAATCATTATGACACCATCTCCTAAAAAGTAGGAAGACAAGTCTCCTGATTTGGTGGGAGAAAATATGTTTTGGTCATGGTCATTGCCACTCGAGCACATGAATTTCTTGATGTAAAAATGTATTTTTAAAGTTGATTGATGTAATAAATAGGTTGTAGAGTCCTATTAGGTTTCTAAGTCCCAAAATTAGCAGTGGTCAGTTTTATCTCCGTGTAATTTTCTTATGGTTAGATTAGGTGTCATCAGAAGGACTCGAAGGTTCAACCTTGTTGGAAAACCTCATGTAAAGATGCCTAAGACTATTAATAGGAATATTATCGAAGAATAGAGGGTTTATTGGTGTTGACTACAGATATACTATTGTAAAAACTTTTTTTCATTAGTAATATACAGTGGCAACTGGCTTTTCTTCACCTAAGATTCAATGATGTTTTCATGAGTGTTTGTCTTAAGTATTCTGCAATTTTATCTCAGCATCCTGATCTTTGATTACTTAGAATTCATGTATGACATGCTCTAAATTCCTTCAAACACTCATGAAAACATCATTGAATCTTAGGTGAAGCATCTTGATCTTTGATTACTTAGAATTCATGTATGACATGCTCTAAATTCCTTCAAACACTTAGACTGTTGTGAATGTTATCTTTTCATTAGAACATCTATATGCCTCAGTTTCCATAAGAAGAGTTCATATGTCATTGAGTTATTTTCACTAACTCCATATGCCCAATGGTAGTGTTTTCTCCGCATCTCTTGCCTGCATAAAAGCACACTTCAAAAAAATATTTCAAAGTTAGACATATGTTGAACTTCATATTAGAAAATATCATTCTATATCTTTGAGAGAGCCCTCTCAGACTGAAAAGTCTAATTTTCAGCAAGAAGTAGGTTTGAAATAGTTACTCTAGGTTGACTGGTGAAGCACCCCATCTATACTAACTTAGTGATAACAAGGTCAAAAGCTAATTTGGCTTTTGATGACAAAAGTAAAATGAAATCCAAGCCGAGATGCCATGGTGAAGGAAGCATTGACAAAAAAATGAACATTGATGAGCACACAAAAGAGCAACCTGAATCCTCTACTCAATGTTTAGATGCTAATGAGCTTCATGCCAAGGGTAAGGGAATTTTTTTAGGGCATTTGGGTATCTATGGATCTATAAAACTTCATAAAACATTGGAATTTGAGGATCTTTAATTTCATTAAGTTTTTTTAGACGAGAAAAGGTAAAAATATAAAATAAAACTAATTTCATTCCTTTCAAACATTTCTCATTATCAATTTTAGTTTCTATCAAAATGTGGTTGTTGACTTGCATTTCAACAATGTAGTACAATGTGATGCAATATATTATGTAATTCTTAAGTTCTACTAGATACAACATATGTTATAAAGCTCTTAAATGAAATTTTGTTTTCCTTACATCAGATACTCTCAGATGGAAGTGGAGTTAACAATTATGGGCTTTTATAGGTATATATTGATGGTGGAGTCTAACCATATCATTGTCAAACCAATACTTGATTTGGCCACAATTTTCTAGAACCCTTCCCTTTATTATAAATAACCCCAACTAACCCTAGGATCGTTGGGCCAAAATCTGAATTGGATTTTGATGACGAAAGTAAAATGAAATCCAAGCCTAGATTTCATGGTGAAGGAAGTATTGGTAGAAAAATGGACATTGATGAGCCTACAAAAGAGTAACTTGAATCCTCTACGCAAGCTTTAGATGTTGATGAACTTCATCTCAAGGGGAGGGGAATTGTTTCACGACATTTGGGTATATGCAGATCTAGAAAACTTCATAACACGTTGGAAGTTGATGATCCAGACCATTAGTGGCGGAATGAGACTAAAATATTGACAAAACAATAAAAAATTATAACTTCCTAGCAATTCACCCATCCCACACTATTGTGGTTCAGGCGCTCTTAATTGTAGAATTCTCATGAGATCTAATGCATTAATGTCATTGCGATCCAAGTTGTTTAATAAAGGGAAATTCACGAATGGTAAAGGAATATGTCACAATGCTTAAGATATATATTGCAGAACAATAGTATAATAAGAACTAAGAATATGAGAACTTAGAATATGGTATGATGCACATATTGTATAGAAAAAAAAAATGAGAACTCAATGCATAAGAGAAATATTGCAGAAAAATAACACAAGAGGAACTCAAATATTTATCAAAATGGGTAATATACCATGAGACTACATTATGAGAAAAAGGATGATTTACTTCATGGTGAAGTTCCTTATTTATACCTTTTACAAGTATCTTTCACCAAGAGCGACGGGCCTCTAGTTATATTTTAAATACCATGGGTAAATACCATGGTTTACAAAATCCATGAGAAAAAGGATGATTTACTTCACTTTGAAGTTCCTTATTTATACCTTTTATGGGTATATTTCACCAAGAGTCATGCCTTACATCCAAATACCATGGGTAAATACCATGGTTTACAAAATCCATTGGTGAATACAATGGGAATTGTAATAAATTACAACACCATGGGTAAATATAATAAATTATGATACCATGGTTAAATACCATGGTTTATAAAATGCATGGGTGGGTATCATAATTATGATGGCAAAATTGAAGTCATTTCACAATTATATTCTATGTTATGAAACCAACTCACAAAATAGAAGAAAAGATAGATACACGCTTAAGAAATCAGCCTCTTCGAGTGGGAAACCTCCTTTACATTACATAAATGACCAAATCTTGGATGATACAAATAACAAAACCTGATTTCTATATATAGGAGTCCATGGGGTCACAATATAATTCTAGTGGACCTAACAATAATAATGTAAGGGCACAACAATAACAATAGTGGGCTTTTATGGGGCACAATAATAACAATATGGGGACTACAGGGGTACAACAATAACATTAAGGGGGCTACACTAACAACAATAAGGTACTACACTAGTAATATAGGGACCTAACATGCCCCTCTCCTTCAAAAAAGTTTTGTGCTCAACGCTTGAGTAGTTCTGGATGCTTCTGTATAAAATTCTTATCCTCCCATGTGAAATCTTCAGTGGGTAAGTTCTTCCACTTGATGAGATACTCTGAAATTGACTGATTTTGTAGCTGTCAAGTTCTCGTTTCCGTGACTGCTTCAGGTTCCAATATGATTTTTCCTTCCTCGTCAAGTTCTGGCAATATTGTCTGAACTAGAAGTTTTTCACCTATAACCTTCTTTAAGCATCAAACATGGAAAACTGGGTGCACTTGGGAAGAAGCAGGAAGCTACAATTTGTATGTCGTAGTACCAATATTTTGCAACACCTTGTGAGGACCATAGTACTTTTCAAATAATTCATTATCCTTTTTAGCTTTCTTGAGGGACATTTTTTTATATGGTTGTAGCCGTAAAAATACCCAATCACCTACATCAAAACTTTTTTCCTTGCGATTTTGATTTTCCTATTGTTTCATTCAATTTTGTGCCAAATTTAGGTTATCCTTTAAGAGTTGGAGAAATTCTTGTTGATGCTTAATGTGATATTCCACTGCTTGAACCCTAGAATTTTCTCTTAAAGATGATGTGATGGATGGTGGATGATATCCATAAAGTTCCATAAATGGGGTCATTTTTGCTGCAGTGTGTAAGGAAGTGTTATACCACCATTCAGCCATAGGTAACCACTTGACCCATTGTGTTTGTCTATCGGATACAAACCAATGAACATATCCTTCCAAACATTTGTTCACTATCTCAGCTTTCCCATCGGATTGAGGATGATAAGATGAGCTATGAGCTAGTTGAGTACCCAAACAAGAGAATATTCCGCCCAAAAATTTCCAGAGAAAATGGGATCTCTGTTGCTTACAATAATATTTAGGTTTACATGTAGCTTTTGAATTGTTTCCATAAATAAAGTAGCAACTGTACTTGCTTTAAATGGACGAGATAATGCACAAAAGTGTGCATACTTGGTAAGTCTATCAACTACCATCACAATGACACTCTTTCCTTCGGACTTAGGTAAACATGTGATAAAATTCATTAAAATCTCCTCCCAATGTTGACTTGGAATGGATAAATGTTGTAGCAAACCCGGGGTCTTAATTGTCTCAACTTTATTTTTCTGGAAAACCAAACATTCCGCCACAAAATTTTGAATATCAGATTTAAGGCCATCCCCAAAAAATTCTTTCTTCACCGTGTGGTAAGTTTTTAAAAATCCTGAGTGTCCTCCTATCAGATGTATTGGGATCTTACTGCAACTTTTGAATGGTCATCCACACTTCTTATTCATTCTTTTGTTCCTCCCTTGCTTCGGTTATCCAATCTCGTTGGATAATAGAAATGGAACAAAGCAATTCTTCCACATCCTCATCCTTTCTTGAGAGTGCATCTCCGACAACATTTAGCTTCCCTTTTTTGTAAATGATTTCAAAGTCATAACCCAACATCTTTGTGACCCATTTTTGTTGCTCTTCTGAAGATAGTATTTGTTCCAAAAAGTATTTAAGACTATCATGATTAGTTTTTACCTTGAAGTGTCTTCCCATTAGGTAAGGTCATCATTTATTTAGCGCATGTAGTATTTCCATCATTTCCTTCTCACAAATAGCTTTTGTAAATACTTTCCTTTGATTGGACGACTTTCAAAAGCAATGGGTCTTCCTTCTTGCATTAAAACAATACCAATTCCATTTCTTAAGGAATCAGATTCCACAATAAAGGTTTTTGTGAAGACTGGCGTAGTTAAGACTGATGCTTGGCACATTTCCTCTTTAAGATTTTCAAAGGACTATTAAGCTCAAAGAGTCCAATGAAAACACATCTTATTCAATAATTTAATAGGGTTCATTCCAGTTGAATTTTAACAAACCACATATAATACCCCGTTAACCCAAAACTTCGCAAGAATCCACTTTCTTTATATTTGGGGGACTTTTCTCCTTTTGTTTGCTTTATTTTTAGGGTCTACCTTTAACACTTCTCGGATATAATACGAATCTGTGTATATTCCACCTCTTGTACTCCAAAGAAACATTTGGATGTTTTTGCATATAATTGTTTCTCCTCCAATAGTTTAAGCACCCTGTCAACATGTTGAACATGATCCTTCCAAGACCTGTTGTAGATTAGTATATCATCAAAAAATACTAGCACAAATTTTCTAAGGAAGGGTTTGAAAATGGAACTCATCAACCCTTGAAATGTAGAAGGTGCATTGGTAAGGCCAAAAGGCATGACCAAAAATTCATAATGACCCTCATGAGTTCGAAATGTTGTTTTTGGAATATCTTCAGTCTTCATTCTAATTTGATGATATCCTGAACGAAGATCCAACTTGGTAAAATAAATTGCTCCATGTAATTCATCCAATAATTCATCAATCATGGGAATGGGAAATTTGTCTTTAATGGTGAGCTTATTGAGCTCCCTATAATCCGGACACATTCGCCATGATCCATCCTTCTTGTGTACCAATACTACAGGAGCAGAGAAAGAACTTTCACTAGGTTGAATTATACCCGCCTCTAACATTTCTGCAATCATACGTTCAATTTCGCTCTTTTGGAAGTAAGGATATCTATAAGGCCTGATGTTTGGAGGAACACTTCCTGGAATCAAATGAATAGCATGATCATGATCACGAATAGGTGGGAGTCCTTTGGGAGTTTCAAACACCTTGGAATGATTGTCCAAGAATTTTTGGAGATCTGGAGAAATAGATGATTTTGATAGCGGCCTATAATAATGGGGAAGGATAGAGCCAGCTATTGGAACTTCTAGTGAGCATAATTTTGCAATTACTCCTTGTTGTTCTTTATTCAGAAACTTTGTCATAACATTAGAGCTTATTATTTTTCCCAACTTCCCTGCGATACCCTATAATTCAACTTCCTTTCCTTACGAAAAATAATTCAAGAAAAGTTGTTGAAAATTAAAATCTATCGTCCCCAAAGATTGTAACCATTGTACTCCTAGTACAACATCAGCACCACCCACTGGAATGGAAAGAATTGGACTATTCAATACATATTCCCCCATGGTTAGCTTGATATTATGGTACTTTCAAGAGCAATTTATAGTCCCTCCATTTACAACCATAACTTGACACTCTGGTGTTGGGTATAGGAAGCAATTCAATTCCTTGGCTACCTTACAATGAATAAAATTATGGGTACTACCTGAATCAATCAACGCTATTACATTTTCCTTCTTTATATGTCCTTCTATCTTGAGATTTTGAGGAGTGGTAATTCTTGCCAGTGCATTACATGATATGGTCAAATTCATTTCTTCTTTCTCTAGGTTGATTCCTCGTGTATATCATATTATCTTGAATTTTCTTATTCTTTTTCTTCCTCCTCTTCACAATCTATGTAAAATAATTTCTTATCAACGCACTTATGACCTTTAGTGTATTTTCTATCACAACTGTAGCAAATCCCTTTTGCTCCTTTTTCTTCCAATTTTTGTGGTGTAAACCTTGTAGTTTGTGGAAGTCTAGGAGTAGCAATACTTCCATCTTTATAGTTTTGAGTGGTAAGCTTCCTTGTCACCATAATTTTTCTTTCAAATTTTCTTGCCAACCTAAATGCCTTTTCTAATGAATCGAGTTCCCAAAGGTGAACCTCATGTTGGATGTTATCCTTTAAATTCCCTATGAAGACATCAATCCTGTGTTCCTCTCGAAGATTAGTTACCCTTACATTCAATTTTTGGAAGTCCTCAATGTGCTCCACCATTGAACTCTTTTGTTTGAGATTTATCAATTGGATAAATAATGTGTTTCTCTTAGTATCCTCATAATGTGTTATCATTTCCTCCATAAAAATTGATCAATCAAAATTTTGTTTACAAGAGAAAATCCATCGATACCATACAAATGTATTTTGTTCTAAATATAAATTTGTAATATGTACCTTTTGTGTGTTTTGCACATTATGGAGATCAAAATATTACTCCATCTATAGTATCCATGTCACGGGATCCTTGCCATCAAACTTCCTCATATCGATCTTTGGAATATGGTGGGTCTTAAATCCAACATTAGAGTCTATGAAATCATTATTAACATTTATTTTTTTCTCATCATGAGTTTCCCCTACTACCTTTTTGCCATTAGAAATAATTTCTCGTACCAACTTTGTCAAACCTTCCATGTCTGCTTTTAGATCATTCTTCATGTCTTCCATGTTGCCTTTCATTTTTTCATCGATCTTAGCTTCCATGTAATTCTTCAAACATTCCATCTTAGCTTCCACGCCATTCATCTTAGCTTCCATGACAACCATCTTAGCTTCCATGGCATTAATCTTAGCTTCCATTCCTTTCTTGAAACCATCCTTTTTAGCTTCCATTTCATTTTTGCTTGCTTTTTATGAGAGCGACATTTGTTGCACTTGGTCTCGTAATATTGATACATCGTGTTGCACTTCTTCCTCTTCATGTGTCATAGTAGAATTTTCAGAGGAATTAATGGGTGTGGAATTATTTTTGGGAGGAATTTTAGAACCCAATACTGATATATATGCTTAATATGCCCTTGGAATCACTTCAAACTGATTTTTCAAACAAACATTATGCAATTTAAAAAAACAATACACACTTTTTTTTCTTTCTTTTGAGGAGATCGCTATTGATGTTGTTGTATCTCTGTGATATATGATCCCCAAGATTTGAATTTTTGACCTATAGTATCCCTCTTAGTATTATTTCGATTGCCACGGGTCATACTTGATTTGGATTCTTCAAGACAAAGTTATGCCCAATCTCCCACAATGACCTAATTATAGATTGGTTCAGTAGAGTGAACTTGTATGGTGTATCAAGTGTCACTATTTCATCTTTCAGTTATGAAATTGATGCATCAAAAACTACAGTCTACGCACTTTCGGCTACTTTTACAAAATTCAAATCCGATGCTTAGATAGAAAGTTATGACGATTTTCCCAAGGTCACCTCTTTGAGATGAAATTCTGGATCTTGCAAAAACCCTAACTTCCTTAGATCATATCGCCCAAACTATAGTGAACCAAGATCTCAAATTTTTACACAAAGTTCCTCCAGATTTCGGCTCAAATGGGTTTTCTCAGCTTCTGAAACTTCGTAGAAATAATTTTATAGCGAAAATTCCATGATGATGTGTTTGCAGCAGCGGAACCCAAGAATCCAAATCTCTGATACCAAATGCTATGAAACCAGCTCACAAAATAGAAGAAAATATAGATCGATGCCTTATAAATCAAGATCTTCAAGGGGGAAACCTCCTTTACATTACATAAATGAACAATTATTGGATGATACACATGAAAAAACCTCCTTTCTATATATAGGAGTCCATGTGGTCACAATATAATCCTAGTCGAACTAACAATAATAATGTAAGAGCACAACAATAAAAATAGTGGGATTTTATGGGGCACAATAATAACAATATGGGGACTACAAGGGTACAACAATAACAATAAGGGGGCTACACTAACAACAATAAGGGACTACACTAGTAATATAGGAACCTAATATTATAACTTTAATATTATGATTTATTTTGTTTATTATCATGCATTATCCAAGGTTTTAACAACCATTGATAGAAATGTAATTATGAACTGCAGTAATTATTTTATGATTTATTTTCTTTATTATCATGCATTATCCAAGGTTTTAACAACATTTGATAGAAAAATAATTATTAACTGCAGTAATTATTTTATGGTTTGTGTTGTTTATTAGCATGCATTATCCAAGGTTTTAACAACCATTGATAGAAAAGTAATTATTAACTGCAGTAATTATTTTTCCTCCTAGATTAGTTGAGGATAATTAGCCGAAGTTAGACTGATTAAAAGAGGGAAATGATTTGAGTAAGGAGATGCAGGTATTACTGCTAGGAAACAATGCTAAGGAGATTCATCTGAGGAAATCATAGAGTGTAGATTGTTGGTAATGTATATATGTTATCAACGGAGAACTTTACACTAAGGAGAATGTAATGGAGTTGATCGGTAGCCAAATCGAGCATTCAAGGATAGTGGATAAAATGAAGGGAAATAACAGTAGGAAGAGAAAGAGATTGCCAGATTATAATCACCAAAGTAGGGAAATCATAATTCACACTAGTTCCATGAGAAAATTTGAGGAAAAATCAACTACACCTTCATGGGGCCTAATCTAGTGCAAGTTTAAAAAGAAGCCATGCAAACTTGTATACTCGGAAACCACATCAAGAAGGGGCTGATAAAATTCATGTTGAAGTCAGGTGAACCCCCTTTCATTGAGAAAGTGTTTCCACATGATAAAACCTCTCCTTTTTTGGTAACTAAGAATAACAACTTGGCAATTGATAACTTTGTTGAATTTTCCTTGTCAAAATTTTAGCCAAAGCACTCACCTTAACGCTAAAATATATCCTATAAACAATAATTAGAATAAAACAAATAGGGTTTATCAAAGGATGATACCTTTTGGATAATGTGAATGTTGTTTGGCAAGATATGGAATCATCCTCAAAATAAGCCCCTATTCACTAAAATATATTTTATAAAATCCTACAACAAATTGGAATAGCCACTCATCTTCACCGTGATTAGGGCACTTGGATTTGGCTCGTATTCTGTTATAGTTGTAAAAACTTTATTTGCACATGCTGCACATTTTTGTTGCAGTATGGAAGGAAGTGTTATACCACAATTCAGCTAGAGGTAACCACTTGACCCATTGTGTTTGTTTATTAGATACAAAACAACGAAGATATCCTTCCAAACATTTATTATCTATCTCAGTTTGACCATCGGATTGAGGATGATAAGATGAGCTATGAGTTAATTGAGTACCCAAACAAGAAAATAACTCCGTCCAAAAATTTCCAGTAAAAATGGGATCTCTGTCGCTCACAATAACCCTTGGGTTTCCATGTAGCTTTTGAATTGTGTCCATAAATGTAGTAGCAACTCTACTTGCTTTAAATGGATGAGATAATGCACAAAAGTGTGCATACTTGGTAAGTCTATCAACTACCACCATGATGACACTCTTTCCTTCGGACTTAGGTAAACCTGTGATAAAATCCATTGAAATATCCTCCCAACGTTGAATTGGAATGGATAAAGGTTGTAGAAGACCCGTGGTCTTAATTGTCTCAACTTTATTCTATCGCAAACCAAAACATTTCGCCACAAAATTTTGAAAATCAGATTTAAGGCCATCCCAAAAAAATTCTTTCTTCACCCTATGGTAAGTTTTTAAAAATCCTGAGTGTCCTCCTAAAGGAGAAGTGTGCAATTCCAGAAGAATCTTTTGTTTTAGTTGGGAATTCTTACAAAGATATAGGTGATCTTTGTACCATAAGGAATCATTTTTCCAACTAAATGTATCAGATGTACTAGGATCTTGCTGCAACTTTTGAATGAGTGTCCACACTTCTTCGTCCTTCTTCCATTCATCTCTTGCTTCGGTTATCCAATCTGGTTGGATAATAGAAATGGCACAAAGCAATGCTTCCACTTCTTCATTATTTCTTGAGAGTGCATCTGCAACAACATTTAGCTTCCCTTTTTTTTATATTATTTCAAAGTCATAACGCAACATCTTTGTGACCCATTTTTGCTGCTCTTCTGAAGATAGTCTTTGTTCCAAAAAGTGTTTAAGACTATCATGATCAGTTTGTGCAACCAGTGTGTCTTTAGTCAGACAGTTATAAATAACTTTAGTGCATGCGGTATTTCTAACATTTCCTTCTCATAAATAGGTTTAAATAAATACTTTCCTTTGATTGGATGACTTTCAAAGGCAATGGGTCTTCCTTCTTGCATTAAAACGGCACCAATTCCATTTCTGAGGCATCACATTCCACAATAAAGGTTTTTGTGAAGTACGGGGCACAAGGCACATTTGCTTCTTTAATATGTTCAAAGGCCTTAGTTGTAGCCGAGAGTCCATGAAATGCATCTTTCTTCAATAATGTTGTTAGAGTCTTTGCTATTCTTCCATAATTCTTAACAAACTTTCGATAATACCACATTAACCAGAAATCCTCATATTTGCTTTATGGTTGTGGAATATGTCATTAACCCAGATATTCCACCTCTTGTACTCAAAAGAAACATTTGGATGTTTTTGCATATAATTGTTTCTCCTGCAATAGTTTGAGCACCCTTTCAACATGTTGAACATGATCCTTCCAAGACCTGTTGTAGATTAGTATATCATCAAAAAATACTAGCACAAATTTTCTAAGGAAGGGTTTGAAAATGGAATTCATCAAGCCTTGAAATGTAGAAGGTGCATTGGTAAGGCCAAGGCATGACCAAAAATTCATAATGACCCTCATGAATTCGAAATGTTGTTTTCAGAATATCTTCAGTCTTCATTCTAATTTGATGATATCCTGAACGAAGATCCAACTTGGTAAAATAAATTTCTCCATGTAATTCATCCAATAATTCATCAATCACAGGAATGGGAAATTTATCTTTAATGGTGAGCTTATTGAGCTCCCTATAATGCGGACACATTCGCCATGATCCATCCTTCTTGTGTACCAATACTACAGGAGCAGAGAAAGAACTTTGACTAGGTTGAATTATACCCGCCTCTAACATTTCTGCAATCATACGTTCAATTTCGCTCTTTTAGACATAAGGATATCTATAAGGCCTGATGTTTGGAGGAACACTTCCTGGAATCAAATGAATAGCATGATCATGATCACGAATAGGTGGGAGTCCTTTTGGAGTTTCAAAAACCTTGGAATGATTGTCCAAGACTTTTTGGAGATCTGCAGAAATAGATGATTTTGATGTTGGAACTTCTAGTGAGCATAATTGTGCAATTATGCTTCGTTATTCTTTCTTTAGAAGCTTTTTCATGACATTAGAGCTTATTATCTTTCCCGACTTCCCTGCAATACCCCGTAAGTGGACTTCCTTTCCTTTTGAAAAAAAATTCAAGAAAAGTTCTTGAAAATTAAAAGCTACCGTCCCCAATGATTGTAACCATTGTACTCCTAGTACAACATCAACACCTCCATATGAATGGAAAGCATTGGACTATTTAATACATATTACCCCATGGTTAGCTTGATATTATGGAATTTTCCAGAGCAATTTACAGTTCCTTCATTTGCAACCATCACTTGACATTTTGGTGTTGGGTATAGGAAACAATTCAATTCCTTGGCTACCTTACAATGAATAAAATTATGGGTACTACCTGAATCAATCAACACTATTACCTTTTTCTTCTTGATATGTCCTTCTATCTTGAGAGTTTGAGGAGTGGTAATTCCTGCCAATGCATTACACGACATGGTCGGACTCATTTCTTCCTCTTCTTGGGTTGGTTCCTAGTGGATATCCTCTTCTTGTTCATTTTCTTCTTCCTCTTCACAATCTATGTAAAATAATTTCTTCTCAGGACACTTATGATCTTTAGTGTATTTGCTATCACAACTTTAGCAGAGCCCTTTTGCTCTTTTTTCTTCCAATTGTTGTGGTGTCAACCTTGCAGGTTGTGAAAATCTAGGAGTAGCAACACTTCCCTCTTTATAGAAGTGAGTGGTAGGCTTCCTTGTCGCCATAATTTTACATTCAATTTTTCTTGCCAACCTGAATGCCTTATCCAATGAATCAGGTTCCAAAACGCGAACTTCATGTTGGATGTTATCCTTTAAAGTTCCTATGAAGAGATCAATCCTATGTTCCTCTGGAATATCAATTACCCTTATATTCAATTTTTGGAAGTCCTCAATGTGCTCCCCCATTAAACCCTTTTGTTTGAGATTTATCAATTGGCTAAAGAAGGTGTTGCTCTTTGTATCCTCATAATATGCTATCATTTCCTCCGTAAAAATTGACCAAGTGACAATTTTTTTACGGGAGCAAAGCCATCGATACTATACAAATGTATTTTGTTCTAAATGTAAAGTTGCAATGTGTACCTTTTGTGTGTTTTGCACATTATGGAGATCAAAATATTGCTCCATCTATAGTATCCATGTTACATGATCCTTTCCATCAAACTTCCTCATATCCACTTTTGGAATATGGTGGTTCTTCCCGCCAACATTAGATTTTATGAAATCACGATTAACATTTATTTTGTTCTCATCATGAGTTTCCTCTACTATCTTTTCACCATTGAAACATTTCTTGTATCAACTTTGTCAAACCTGCCATGTTTGCTTTTAGATTATTCTTCATGTTTTCCATTTTCTCATCGATCTTAGCTTCCATGTCATCCATCTTAGATTCCATGCCAGCTTCCATGCCATCTATCTTAGATTCCATGCCATATATCTTAGATTCCATGTCATTCTTCAAACCATCCATCTTATATTCCATGCCTTTCTTCAAACGATCCATCTTAGTTTCCACGCCTTTCTTAAAAACTTCCATGTCATTTTTTGTTGCTCTTTGCGAGAGCGAAATTTGTTGCACTTGCTCTTGTAATTTTGATATGTCATGTTGCTATTCTTCGTCTTCATGAGTCATAGTAGAGCTTTCTAAAGGCTTAATGGGTGTTGAATTCTTTTTAGGGGCCATTTTAGAATCCAATACTGATATCTATCATACAATATGCCCTTGGAATCAATTCAACATGATTCTTCAAAAGAGACTTATGCAATTCAAAAAAAAAACACCTTTTACTTGCTTTTGAGGAGCTTGATATTGAAATTGAATTATCTCTATAATTGTGGATCCTCAATATCTGAAATTTAGCCCTGTAGTAGCCCTCTAAAGCTTATTTCAAATTCCACAAGTCTGATCTAATTTGGATTCTTCAAGGCAAATTTATGTCCAATCTCCCACAATGACCCAATTTTGGACTGGTTCAGTACAGCGAACTTGCGCGACTTGACATGTGTCAATGTTTCCTCCTTTGGCTTTGAAATTTATAGACCAAAAACTACAGTCCGTGTACTTGTGGCCACTCTTTACAACATTCCAATCCGATGCTTAGAGAGAGAGCTATTAATATTTTCCCACGATCACCTCTTTGAGATGAAATTCAGAAGCCTCAAAAATCTCTAACTTCCACAGATCATATCTCCGAAAATATTGCGAACCAATATCTGAATTTTTTTGACGATGTTTGTCAGGATTTTGGCTTCGTACTCTAAAAATTTCAGCTTTTGAACATTCGTAGAAAAAAAATTATTACGAAAATACCACGATGACCTGTTTAGGTTAAATTCAGGAGCCTCCAAAATTACCTAACTTGCACAGATCATATCTCCGAAAATGTTCTGAACCAAGATCTAAAATTTTGTGAAGATGTTCCTCAGGATTTTGGCTTCGCACTCTAAAAATTTCAGATTCTGAACCTTCATAGAAAAAAATTTATAGCGAAAATTCCACGATGACCTGTTTGGAGTAACGAAACCCTAGAATCTCAAAGCTCTGATACCAAATGTAGTGAAACTAGCTCCAAAAAGAGAAGAAAAGAGATATCAACGCCTTAGAAATAATCCACTTCAAGGGGGCAACCTCCAATACATTACATGAATGAACAATTCTTGGATGATTCAAATTACAAAACCTCCTTACTATATATAGGAGTCCATGGGGCCACAATGTAATCCTAGCCGACCTAACAATAATAATTTAAGGGCACAATAATAACAATATGGGGGTTACAAGGGTACATAATAAAAATAATGGGGTTACACTAACAAAAATAAGGGACTATACTAGTAATATAGGGACCTAACATGCAACTTGTACTTCTTTTTTTCCCAAGGAAAAATCATATTTTTCATTAATTTTGAAAATTACATGTTGTAGATGCATTGCATATGCATTTATTGTGACTATGGTTATGAATATATAGTTCATCAAAATTCCCCATTGGGGTGTACATCAGAGTCTTTTACTAGTATAAATACCATAATTACAATATTTAAATCAGAGTATCAGGATCTTCATTCAGTGATGTCAAAAACTATAAAAAAATTGTCAAAATAAGATCTGTTGTTCTTGAATATCAGGTTTTTCTATGAAAGGTCGGTGATAATAGCTGAAGTGTTGTTTGTCATTCTGCTCCTCTATGTGCCGGAGCCCCCTATGTTGGATTGCTGCCTCCTTGGAAATTTTTTCAGAAATGCCATTGCGCTTCCTGTATATATGAGAGCAAGAGATAGATGAGAATTGATCTTTCAAATGCTAAATATCTTCCAAAATAGATGGTAGTGTGTGAACATGACAAAGTGCAGATTTGTTGAACCAGTTTATGATTATTTTAGAGTCTCAAAAAACTTGAATCTGCAGGATGTTGTGCTCTAATGCAAACTGTAGGAGATGGTGGAGAGTAATAAGTTCAGGAAAATTGTTTGTACCAGGTCCCAGACCCATTTTGATTCTATACGAATGTTGATGAGAAAGGTGAAGTAGAGTGTCGCCCCCGCATCCCATGGGTTGAGCAGATCCATCGAAGAAAGCCCAAGGCATGTTGAAATTGATGATCTCTGGTATGATGTTTCGAGGAGGTCTGGAGGCTCATCATCGAGGAAGCTAGAGAAGTTAGATATAATGTTAGATGAAATCAAATGCCAGATTGGGGGACGATCTTTAAATATAGATGCATTCCTGGCCATCCAGATGCCCCAGCTAATAAGAAGTGGGAGGCATCTGACTTTTTTTGAAGAGGCTAAGTTCCACTAGTACTGCCATGCCTCTTTTATGTTCAGGCCCTGCCAATTCAGATTGATACCCAGATATGTAGTGATAGATGACCAGAGCGCAGCAGAAGATCTACAGTGCAAGAGGAAGTGATCAATGGATTCAGAGTCATTTCGACAAAGAGAGCACCAGGACGGACCATGAATGGATCATTTAAGGAGATTACCCATAGTAGGTGCGATGTTGTTAAGTGTACACCACATAAAAATTCTAGTGCGCGGAGGAGCCTTGAGCTTCCAAATAAGATTCCACCACCAATCCTGTCTTTGTGGGAGGTGATCTAGGTATATATCCCAGATTTAGTGGGGCCCCATATGATTTCATCATCTCCTATACCAATTCAAATGTGACATTCCTCTAGAGCTGATGTATAGTTCTACCACACATGATGCATATGGCCCGGAAGTCCGAGCTGGTTGCCAGATTTCCATCCTTGAGTGAAGAGGGTCGTGGTCAGTGGCTTCGCTATCTGTGAAATATAACGAATGCCCTGCCTAGACATATGATTGATAACATTAGGAGGGAGAGAGTGTGCATTCCCACTGCTAGACCAGGGATCAATGCCGATGCGAGCTTGGCTCCCTGATCTGATTCTCCACGAAAGGCCATTTCTGATGTGTGCTAGTGATGTGATGACCGCCTTCTAGGTGGATGATATATTGCGGTGACTCTAAGATGGCAGCTCGACCCAATCAATGATGTTCATTGGCCGAATGTACTTCATATAGACCACATGTGTCCAGAGATTCTTAGATGTCATGATTGCCCATCCCATTTTTGCAGCAAGGGCTTTTGCAAAGATGTCCATGTTTTTTATTCCCCATCCTTCCATTTTTTGGGGAGTGCAATGCTATCCCATTTTACCCATGCAAAATTTTGTCCCTCTCTATTTCCATTCCAGAGGAATATGTTGCATAGTCGTTGAATGCCAAAGATGATGGCCAGAGGTATCCAAGCCAGTGACATCCAATACGCAGGAGTGACTTCCAACACAAAATTAAGAAGAGTTAGTTTGCCAACCCAAGATAACCATCTGTTGTGCCAGATGTTTATGTGTTTTTCCAATTTTGCAATAAGCCAATTCCAGTGTGCTATGAAATAGTCAGAGGGTTTCAGTTGAAATCCAAGATATCTGAGTCCATCCTGAGGATTCAAGGAGGGAAAGGGAAATATATTAAGGCCAGTCCTCTTTCTTGGAGGGAGCATCCATTGATT
This sequence comes from Pinus albicaulis, assembly GCA_034641835.2. Classification (NCBI taxonomy): domain Eukaryota; kingdom Viridiplantae; phylum Streptophyta; class Pinopsida; order Pinales; family Pinaceae; genus Pinus; species Pinus albicaulis. The sequence goes on from CM076582.1 coordinate 109,482,614, forward strand.
GTAATGGTTGATTTTGCAGCATTTCACACCATGGCTGTGGCTCTGCTGAAATCTGCAAGTACTGCTACAAATGATAGTATATCACCTATAGATCCATTGAGTAAAATAAGGACGTCATCCACAAATAAAAGATGTGTGAGGGTGCATCCTTCAGCTATTCTGATACCCTGCAATCGACCCATGTGTTTCTCGTTCATGATCAATCTACTAAGAGCTTCCATTATAAGAAGAAAAATGATGGGTGAGAGGGGGCTTCCTTGACAGAGTCCTCTTTCCAAGTGGAAAAAAGGGGACACGAAGCCATTGATGAGTAAACTAAAGGAGACATTGGTGATATAGTACATGATCCATTTAATGAAATTGTAGGGGAAACCCAAGTGCGTGAGAATCATGTGTATGTAGAGCCAATTGGCTTGGTTAGAAGATTTTGCGAGGTCCAATTTGAGGATGATGCTTTTGAGATTTTTGTGTTTGACAGAGTGCAACACCTCCTGTGCAGTGCCAATTGCTTCGTGAATCTGGCGATGGTGAAAAAAGCAAATTGTTCAGGTGAAATGTGTTCAGAGAGAATGGGCTTGATGCGATTTGCGATGATTTTGGAAATGATCTTATAGATGCAGTTGCAAAGGGAAATTGGACGAAAATCAGAGAAATGCTGAGGATCATCAGTTTTGGGAATAAGGGCAATGAAAGTGGAATTAAAGGAATCATATAATCTGCCAGTAGTGTGACATTCTTCAACCAAATTGAGGATGTCCGGACCCATATTTCAAAGAAATCCAAGTAAAATTCAATGGGCCATCCATCTGGGCTCGGGCTCTTGTCTTTCTGGAACCATTTCAAAGTGTCCTCAAGTTCCTGTAAGGTGACAGGTCTCATAACCTGTTCCTCTACATCCTGATTCACAAATCGTGGGAATAAGCCAACCACTCTAATAATCTCTGCCAGATTTGTGTTATTAGGGGCTTTATATAGGTTGCGAAAATGGTCAATTACCATATGAGCCAGTTGATGGAAGTTCAGAGCTTGATTACCCTGCTGATATGTTAGTGACCATATTGTGTTGATTGCTTTACGTCCATTCACGAATTGGTGGAAGAATTTGGTGTTCTCATCCCCAAATTTTAGCCAGATGGCCCTGCTTCGGAGGCGCAAACCCTCTTCTTGTTCCTTGAGGATCCAGTTTCAATCAGAAATTAGCTGAGAGAGTTGTGGTATGATATCCTCAGAGCAAGTCCCAGTTCTTAGGGACAACTCAATCTCAGTTATAGCCTTTTCAGATTTGTTGAGGGCGTCCTTTTCTTTTATCCTTTTGTCTTTGGCCCATGATTTTGTAAGGTTCTTGATATCTTTCATTTTCGCATCAAATGCAGATGAAGGTGATGATGTAGGTGCAGAAGGACGGGAAATCCAATACTTGGTCACTAGATCAATGTATTATGGACAGGCCACCCAAGTAGCATTGAATTTAAATGGACTACAGGGCTTTCTTCGTCCAGGAGCAAGTTCCATGTATATAGGAGAGTGGTTGGATATTCCTCCAATGCCCACCCATTGACGATATGATATTCCTGTGCTGGTGAGAGCTTCGTGTATCATGAATCAGTCGAGCCTTATCGCAACCGAGGCCTCCCCGGTCCTGTGATTGCTCCAAGTGGGATGTATCTGAGGCATTGGAATGTCAATTAGATGGTGGGACTCAATAATATGTGCCATATCGGCAGCTAGGGGATCAACGTTAGCATGGGGACCCCATGATTCGACAAGTCCCAGAGAAAAATTGAAATCCCCACCTATGACAAGGTTATGAGCTGATAGGAGGGGGGAGTTGAGGAGTTTATGCTATGGTAATCGAGATGAGCAAGGAGCATATATATTGATGAGCCAAAAATATGACCCGAGATCAAATGAGAAGATTTCCACCCTGAGGAATCCTTCCCCACCCCATTGATTCAGAATTCGAATTGATCTGGGGTTGGAGCCAATTAAAACACCACCAGATCGACCTTGAGCATCCAAAGTCTAGAAGTTCCAACCTGGACAGATAACTTGGAGAGTAGTAATGAAATGTGCAGAGGAGTAAAGTGTTTCTTGGAGGAAAATAACATCTGTAGGAGTGTTGTGCAATAATCTTCGTAGGGCCAATTGCTTTTCAGGGCTGGCCATCCCTCAGCAACTGAAGGATAGGATTTTCATGAGGTAACCATAGGCTGGGTCTTCTGTGCTCTAAGGACCCTTTCAATTGTGTTTTTCTTGCCCTCAACAATGTCTAATCTGGCTTGAATAATAGCCTTGGATATATTAGAGTGTCGCCCTCGGCTAGGATTTGTTCGATTAACTTCTATTAGTCTGAGACCTCCAGTCTCAGATGTGTGAGAATGTGCGAGGGAGAGGGATCAGAGCAGGTAGGGATGGGATGTTGAGGAGTTTGAAGATGGTTCCGAGGGAGGGTGGGAGGGGAGAGGATCAGGGAAGGAGGGAGGGAGCTCCGAAAAAATTGGATGGGAGGAGGGGGCAGGACAGGTCACAAGAGTGAAAGTGTCAAAGTGTAGGGATGATGAGGTGCATTGAGTGTTTGAAGAAACAAATGCAAATGAGTTAATAAGAGGGACAAGAATAGGGGATGAAGAGTTACCCGATGCAAGTTTGTCTGCTGCAGCCCGAGCCCTTGTCACTCGGGGGGAGGGAGGTCCAAGAGGAGCAGAGGTGGGCTTGGGCCCTGAAACAGACTTCTTCCCTTTGCGTCGATCTAGTGTAGTAGAGACGGGAGGGGGAGCTGTCGGGTTCACCATATCTTGGACCTTTCCGAATTACCAACTGCTTCAAGGCCTATTAGGAGTAGGAATTCCTTGTATAGATGCCCAAATTCATGACATATGTGGCATCTATAGGTGACTCCTTCATAATCGAGGATTTGTATTCTAACAAAGTGCTTCGATATCAGAGTGATTGCCTCCTCTAATCCCTCCCTGGTATTCAGGTGTACCAGTATCCTAGCCATTGTCATGATCCCGGAAGTGAGATAGGAATTGTCATGATCCAAGTAAGTTCCCAGAGTATTATCAATGTGTCGCGTGATATCCTCAGACCATAAGTGAAGGGGTAGCCCAGGTAGCCTAACCCATATTGGACCAGCTTCAATTTGTTCTTTTTGAGGTTCGAACAGGGGTTCCATCTTTTGAACATAACTGTTGCCTTTTCAATGTGCCATAGTTTCGAAAGGACCCATGCTACCTGCTCTGCTCAGTGGAATCGGAGAGCGAACCAACCACGAGGGAGGATAACTATCCATGGTAGCTCTTCCATGATAGGCCTCCATATATCATTCATCTAAGTGCGTAAGCAAGTGAGGTTGTATCTTCGCCCCCTCACATGTCCCACCAGGACTCTATCTGCAGTATCCATTACTTCGCCTATGTGTAGCCTTACCCCAAGGGTTAGGTCAAAATTCTGATTGCCCATCTTTATGCAGTTCGAGTGTTTCTTTCCCTTGAGCGGAGGGTTATGGTTTTGATGGTTAGGGTGAGGGTTAGATCCAATATCAGTGACTGCATTATTTAGGTCAGCAGGCGGAAGGGTTACAGGCGGGGCATAAAAGTAGCCCGATTTGGTGGGATCAGTTCTGGAATGGGCCGCAATCACAGGAGGCGCGATCCAAGGCTCAGGGGCCTGAGAGCTAGAGGGTCCGCGGGGAGGAGAAAGAGATGTTCCTTGAAGACATGTAGAGAGGAAGTTAAGAGAATCCGGCGAGAAGACAATCGAGTCAAATGCCGACAAGGAGCTTTGAGGAAGGATGGGAGATCAGATGTCGCAAAATGCAGAGAATCAGAGGTCAGAGGCGATTCGAAGAGGGGATGAGGAGTGGAGGAGGAAAACAGGGACTAGCAGACGCCGCCTCAGGAATGTTGAGGGCCAGCGGGGCATGAGGTGGCACGGAATAAACAGGAGATCCCTAGATGTCAACGCCTTCTAACGGGTCCAGAGAATAATATACCTCCTCGTCTTCAATAACTAACGTATTTAGCCCGACAAACCCACGCTGGTTCTTCGCCTGTCACCATAGCAGCCGACCGGGGGAAACTGATAAAGTCACAACGGAATTGCTGCGATATTTTTCAGAGATAACCCTGCACAAACCCTAGACTTTCACGACCCTAACCGAATAGATAGATCAGTGATGAGCACGTGCACATATTCTCCACGGAGGCTTCCACTTGCGCATCGTGCCCTGCTTGATCTCTAACCACTCCAATTATTGTAAAAGATAATTCATATTCATATTTATCCTGCAACTTGTACTTCTATCAATTATACCAAGTCTAATGAGATAGGGCTCTTCTAGTTAATCAGGAAAGGTTTCTCACTCACCCTAACCCTCTATGTAATGTCTACTTAAGCCCTTAATTATCTTCTTAATTGTAGAATAGCACGATTCCTCATCAAAGGTTTCTTCTCCCTGTTGTATATGGTGATAGATGAATGAATAATCACTTCACAAATTGTTCTTTTATAAGCAACATTGAAGAGAAGAAAAATTTGTACAACACCATGGGTTGCTTGAAAATTTATGTGAGGCTTCTAGGTAGAAGTTATACATGGAAAAATCCAGTGTTATCAACATACTCAAAAGGATGTCCCTAATTTGTTAATAGCCTAAAAATGTGCCAAATTGGATCATTATATTGTTTGTCATCCATATTGATACATTCAGAGTGGGAATGATCCAGGCGAATATTGGTGGCCACCTGCCTATTCCACTTGGGCTCCCATCATTATTTCTTTCAGCTTTTCAATTTCCTTAATTATAGCACAGTTTTCTATTTTTAGTAGTTTTTCGGGTCTTGAACTTCCGGAGTTGTTTTGAGGCCCTAAACGATGTTTTTTGGGAAAACAAATAGCAACATCGGTCATAGACCAATTTTTCTCACTCAAAAGTTGTATTCCTCAAATAGATATTTCTAACGAGGTATTGAGCGCGTCAAATGGAGATCGTATGCCAAAGTTACGTCCTCGGGAAGTTGATGTACCAATTTACCCAAACGGGGCCCATAGTTTTGGTGCTTCATCTCCTAGGGTTAGATTTTTGGATGTTTAGGGTTTTCCATTGTTTTTTAATAATAAATAGGCCATCTAGCTTCATTGTAACACATTTTAGAGGCCTATAGCCACCACATATCCTTTCAGATATAAGCTACCAACGCCCTAGCTAGTTTATTTCCGTTCTGTCTGTAAACAAATTTCAGTTCTTTGATATTAATGAAATGAAGTGTTATTTCCACTGCATTTTTATATTATGGTTATATGTGTATTCTTTTTCGTTCCTGAATGAATCCGGATCAGTGGTATCAGAGCGGTATGTTCTTTCTCGATCCTTCTTTACGTGTCCCCAACGAGGTCGGGGTATAAGGAGTTAGGGCTCGATCTAGTTGAACCTTTGCAAAATTAACCTCGCAAACCCTGACGGCCACCCATGGCGGACGAAAAGGAAGATGAGGGCGCAGGATATCCTATCAAAATATTGCTTCAGGAGGCCCTTAAAAAATAAAGGAATGTGATGATAGATAACTTTGCCCAGATCCTTAAACGAATGCTCACCGGCAGCACATCTACATCGAGTAGCCACTCTAGAGGCGCAACTCCTTTTAAGGTACAAGTAAACTTTGAAATATGGGTTGAATATATTAGAAGGATATCTCTCAGTTCATGACTTTTCCAATCGGGAGAAGATTATTTTTGCACTCCTCAAAGCTACCCCCCATGTCAAGGACTGGTGGGAAACCTACTGCGAGAAAAAGGACAAGGGTGAACCCTCTATGTTCTCGGGCATACCCACTTGGAATTACTTTCAAGACACCATCAGGGAACAATATTATCCCATGGGGAGATATGTGGACAAGTGCATACAATGGACTATGCTACGAGAACAAAGGGATCAAGATGTGCATGAACTCACAAATTTGTTCCATACCCTTCGCACAAAGCTGGATATCAAGGATTCAGAGAAACATTTGGTGTTGAAGTACCATAATTGTCTGAACAAATACAGTCAGTAGGAAATGGAGTTCCTCGACATCTCCTCGCTTTGTACGACATAACGGTATGCTGCCAAGATTGAGCATAAATTAAAACAGAAGAAGCGAGACTTTGGATCTGCGACTCAAAATAAAGGGAAAGGTGCTCTGAAACTGCAGAACAAATGACAAATCCAAGGCATGCCAGCCCAAGATAACCTACAAAAGTCGTAAGCAAAGAAAAACATCGTGAAGCCGAAGGACACGGGAAAGTGGTGTGAGTTCCATAAGAGCTCCACTCACAACAAGTAAGTGTCGGGTCAAGCAGTCACTAGTGGCCGAGATGAGGGCTTTTGAATCAGATGCATGCTCCGACTCTGAATCAGAACCCGACAAGGGGAATGACAAAGGGAAGCAGATTATTGATGTAGATCCCAACGCCACTGTTTCCACTACAAATATCCAGAAGGAGGAACCGAAAGATGCAGATGAGGAGGAGTGTCTCTTCCACTCCCAGATGTGGGTAAAGGGTTCCCCACTACAGTTCATTGTCGACAGTGGGAGTCAAAAGAACCTCATTTCAGCAAAGGTTGTGAAGCAGTTGGGTTTCCGACCACACCACACCCACAACCATACACCATCAGGTGGCTTCACCAAGGACAAGATCTCGGCGTCAACGAGTAGTGTCGCCTTTCTTATAGCATCAAGCCCTTCACGGATAAGGTATTATGTGACATTTTTCCTATTGATGTTTGTGATGTATTATTAGGCCAACCATACTTGTGGAAGCGACATGTTGTGTATGAGTCTCGACCTCGCACTTTTATTGTTACTTTGGGCAATAAGTTGTATAGGATACCATAGGTACCACCACCTGTGGATATCTCTTTGGATACTCCAAAACAATGCAGTAAGCTCATTTCCAAAACTGGGAAATTTTTTTTCCTGATGATCCGCCCCCAGGGCAAGAAGAAGACTGTGGCCATGACCTCCAGACAGGGCCCCTCCGCATGAAAACATGTTGTGAAACCAACTCCAAAAATAGAAGAAAAGAGATATCAACGCCTTAGAAATAAGCCACTTCGAGGGGGCAACCTCCAATACATTACATGAATGAACAATTCTTGGATGATACAAATTACAAAACCTCCTTTCTATATATAGGAGTCCATGGGGCCATAATGTAATCCTAGTGGGGCCACAATGTAATCCTAGCTGACCTAACAATAGTAATTTAAGGCACAATAATAACAATATGGGGGTTACAGGAGTACAATAATAACAATAAGGGGGTTACACTAACAACAATAAGGGACTATATTAGTAATATAGGGACCTAACATGCCCCTCTCCTTCCAAAAAGTGTTGTCCTCAACGCTTGAGTAGCTCTGGGTGCTTCTGTATAAAATTCTCATCCTCCCATGTAGAATCTTCAATGGGTAAGTTCTTCCACTTGATGAGATACTCTGAAATTGATCGATTCCGTAGCTTTCGAGTTCTTGTTTTGGTGACCGCTTCAGGTTCCAATATGATTTTTCCTTCCTCATCAAGTTCTGGCAATATTGTTTGAACTGGAATATTTTCACCTATAACCTTCTTTAAGCATGAAACATGGAAAATTGGATGCACTCATGAAGAAGCGGGAAGCTCCAATTTGTATGCCATAGTACTAATCTTTTGCAACACCTGTAAGGACCATAGTACTTTGGTGATAATTTATTATCCTTCTTAGCTTGCTTGAGGGACATTTGTTTGTATGGTTGTAGCCGTAAAAATACCCAGTCTTTTACATCAAAACTTCTCTCGCTGCAATGTTGATATGCCTGTTGTTTCCTTCGATTTTGTGCCAAATTCAGGTGATCCTTTAAGAGTTGGAGAACTTCTTGTTGATGCTCGATGTGATCTTCCACTGCTTGAACCTTCGAATTTTCTCTTAAAGATGATGTGATGGATGGTGGATGATATCCATAAAGTGCCATAAATGGGGTCATTTTTGCCGCAGTATGGAAGGAAGTGTTATACCACCATTCAGCGAGAGGTAACCACTTGACCCATTGTGTTTGTTTATCAGATACAAAACAACGAAGATATCCTTCCAAACATTTATTTACTATCTCAGTTTGACCATTGTATTGAGGATGATAAGATGAGCTATGAGCTAATTGAGTATCCAAACAAGAAAATAACTCCGTCCAAAAATTTCCAGTAAAAATGGGATCTCTGTCACTCACAATAACCCTTGGGCTTCCATGTAGCTTTTGAATTCTGTCCATAAATGTAGTAGCAACTGTACTTGCTTTAAATGGATGAGATAATGCACAAAAGTGTGCATACTTGCTAAGTCTATCAACTACCACCATGATGACACTCTTTCCTTCGGACTTAGGTAAACCTGTGATAAAATCCATTGAAATCTCCTCCCAATGTTGACTTGGAATGGATAAAGGTTGTAGAAGTCCCAGGGTCTTAATTGTCTCAAATTTATTCTGCTGGAAAACCAAACATTTTGTAACAAACTTTTGAATATCAGATTTAAGGCCATCCCAAAAAAATTCTTTCTTCACCCTGTGGTAAGTTTTTAAAAATCCTTAGTGTCCTCCTAAAGGAGAAGTGTGCAATTCCAAAAGAATCTTTTGTTTTAGTTAGGAATTATTACAAAGATATAGGCGATATTTGTACCATAAATAATCATTTTTCCAACTAAATTTATCAGATGTACTAGGATCTTGCTACAACTTTCGAATGAGTGCCCATACTTCTTTGTCCTTCTTCCATTCATCTCTTGCTTCGGTTATCCAATCTGGTTCGATAATAGAAATGGCACAAAGCAATGCTTCCACCTCTTCATTCTTTCTTGAGAGTGCATCTGCAACAACATTAAGCTTCCCTTTTTTGTATATTATTTCAAAGTCATAACCCAACATCTTTGTGACCCATTTTTGCTGCTCTTATGAATATAGTATTTGTTCCAAAAAGTGTTTAAGACTATCATGATCAGTTTTTACCTTGAAGTGCCTTCCCATTAGGTAAGTTCGTCATTTCTTTAGTGCATGCAATATTGCTAACATTTCCTTCGCATACATAGGTTTTTGTAAATACTTTCTTTTGATTGGACGACTTTCAAAAGCAATGGGTCTTCCTTCATGCATTAAAACAACACCAATTCCATTTCATGAGGCATCACATTCCACAATAAAGGTTTTTGTGAAGTCTGGCATAGCTAAGACCGGTGCTAGGCACATTGCCTCTTTAAGATGTTCAAAGGCCTTAGTTGCTTCAGGAGTCTGTTGGGTCTCAATCTAGTCTCCTAAACTGAGCTCATTTAATTGTCAACCAGGATTTGTAAACTGCTGAAGTGAAGTGTACCATATGTACCTAGGTGATTGTTTCCTAATGCGTTGTATGTGGTGTTTTGTGATGTTTTTGGTCTTTTGTGATGATTTATGATGTTTTTGGTCTTTTGTGATGATTTATGATGTTTTTGGTCTTTTGGTGATTTTTATGTTCACAATGGAAATGTCTAGAAAACTAATGGAAAGGGGTTGGTGGTCAAAGCAGAGTTAAGCCTAATGTATGGAATGGCAAATGCAATTGGAAACACTGAAGCAAAATCTGAACTATGACTAAATAAAAGCAAAAGCTTGATAATGACTTTTTAGGCAAATGACACAAACTAAACTTGAGAAATGATCACTAAATATGCAAATCCTCTAACTAAACAGTTAAACACTAATCTTACCATGATGCAACATTTTGTTCTAAACTCTTCTATTCTATGACTAATTCCTAGTTCTATTCTGCAATTTAATTGAATGTCACAGAACCTATACTCAAAAAGTTATTGGTTTCTTGTTCAAAGTAGTTCTTTTTGAGGAAGAGCTCTGTTTATGAAATGATGAGGAAATTACAGAGATACTTCAGACCTTATAGTGATGTTGTCTTATGTTCATATAGTTATAGATCAATTAGGGATTTTAGAACAAGAAGAGGTTTGTGAATAATGAAGGCTGTCTTGTTAATCCTAACAACTGAAGTAGTTTATTGTGCATTGGATGACAATTGGAATATGAAGTGCAAGTGCAATAAGTTAATCTAAGAATGAACCTAAGATGTCACTAATCTAGAACAATGTTGAACTATAAGTCATCAAATTGGAAATGTTAACTCCATGATTAAATGCAATGAAACTCCCAGCTGCCTTCTAACTATACTAACATGCATTATTCTATGAAGTTACACAATCTGTTTGTTCATCATTAGTGATATTTTGGAAGAGTTCCTTCTTTTGGAAGAGGTAGAACAATTCTGACTGTGTAATTGGATGCAATTGCAAGCAAATAGACTGAAAGCAAATGAAAAACTAAGATATCATATCCATACCATACTCGTCATTATGATGTCTTGGGCAAGCGTTTAAGAGCAAGACAGAGATGATACTTAGTACAAACACACAACTAAATCATTCATTATCACGGTCATGCCTTGAACTTCTTAAGAATTTATTGGAAGAGTTTCTTCTTGTGGAAGAGTGATTAGAACAAGTGTAACTGTGATAGTGAATCAGCAAAAACTACAACTAAATCCTACAGCACCATAGCTATCCATCATTCATCATTAGAATCTGTTGGAAGATTGTCTTCTTGTGGAAGCGCTGGAATGAATATAACTACAGTAGCTAGTTAAAACAACTATAAATTCAACTCCTAATTCTACAATACCATAGTCATTCAACATTCATCATTTTAATCTGTTGGAAGAGTGTCTTCTTGTGGAAGAGCTAGAATGAATACGACTACAGTAGCTAAAGCAAAACAACTACCAATTCAAATGCAAAACGTAAAGGCAGCTAGGAAAACTTATCTAATTTACGCAAAATAAATCCGTGCAAGAGGCAGGGGCCCTCTACCACTTGACGACATTCAACTCCAAATTAAATCACGCCTTCAAAATAACTTTGTCTGATCCATTAACGATGCAATAGTTTGAACATAACACTCTACGTCTTCAAGAACGTAACACAGAGTTTAAACAAAATCTAGCAGCAAATCTAACATAAAATCTCCAACATAGCTCTCGGTCTCCCAAGAGTTTATAAAGAAAATGCACGTAACAATAATTACAACAATTTAGGAACAATGTCTTTCCTTATCCGAATCACGTTAGAACTCTTTGAAGTGGCTGCGTGAAGAAGAAAAGACATCTGGACTGAGACAGTCCTAATAGAAGTCTTCCTTCCTAAATGTGTTCCCCACGTTCAAAACCATACCCAGAATTCGTTTCTTCCTCCATGATGAGTAACGAACCATGTAGACATGACGTGGATCATGCCCATATGCGGTTTTTCTCAAGAGGCCACCTGGAACATACTCAAACATGAAGGCAGCTGCAGAATCGCCGGTTAGCTACGGAATGTCTGCATTCTGCAGCTAGTTCCGGTCAAAATGCTTAACAATGGCAAAATCACAAAATTCAACAAGTCAGTCATGTAAATCATTCTAGAAGTAATTTTAACTATATTTATTGATCAATTGGGTTTAAGATAGAAATGGACAAGGGAAAATGAGGTAAAATGAGGTGAAGGAAAGCACACCTTTGAGGCTCAACATACCGCATCATTGCCTCGGTTTCGTATGTCCTCATGCAAACTATCCTATGAATTCAGAGGCTTCTGCAAGGACATCTAATCCCCTTCTTCTCCTTTGTCTGGAAGCTAGAGGTCTTCTGGGTTTCCTGATAACAAGTTTGAACCTGAGGTTGGTGAGTGCCCTGATTAGCTTTTTGTTCCTTGTCTTCAACTTCTCATTGGTCTTCTCCACTTTGTCTATATGCAGAGACAAGGTTGAGTTCATATCAGTTTTGAGCTTGATTTGATCCTTGAGAATTTCATTTTCGTTTTTGATGTGTCTATTCAGCAATTCCAACTCATATCTATCCCTCCTTAATATATCTATTTCAGACAGTGGAGGACTGGGGGTTCTCTCTCTGCTTTCTGAAGCTGTCCTCTCTAAAGTTTCCACATAGTCATAAATTTCCTGTTGAGCAGGATCAATTTCAGGGGTTCCTTCATAAAAATCCTCCTCATCATCCTCTTCAATGGGTGTTTCTTCATCTTCTATATTGATTACCCCTGTTTGTTTGATTAGTGTTTTCTTCAGTTTTCCCTTTAATCTGTGGCTTCTCCTAGGCTGAGAGGATCCCTCTCCTTTCTCTATGTCAGATTCCTTGATTATCTTCTCTTCCTTAAGTTGCCTCTTGATTTGAGTCAACTTCTCTAAAATGATTTCCTCACTGCTCTCTTGGACTGGTTTGTCAATTTCAACTTTTGAAGCCCTCCATTTCCTACTTCTCTTTGTAGGCTGTGGTTCAGGTGATGGTTCTTTTGTTTCTTCAAAATGATTTCTTATTAAGAAATCATCCCATGTATCATTTGTTTTAGCTAGATGATGCTCAATCAAAATTTTGACCAAACCATGATGATACAGGGTTGTCTCTAAAAATTGAACTCTTCTCTGAACACAAGAAGCCATCTTCTTCAGACTTTGAAGAAAGAAATATGGTAGGTTTAAGTCTTCTCCCAGAAAATGCATCATTAGTCTAATGTGGTAGACATAAAATGTCCCATATCTACCCTCACATGTAACAAATTTTTGTAAAAGAAGTAGTATGTTTCTCCATTTGTTTTTCAATGCGGAACTGGGAATTCCTTTCTTGAATACACTAACATCCATATTTGGTGATTTTAAAATTTGTTTCCAGGAGTCATTGTGGAATTCTCTATTTTTAAACCATCTCTCCCCAGTTCTGGACAATCATGTAGCCTCTGCAATAAAAACTTCAGTGACAGTAAACTTGACATCCCCTATTTCAACTTCGGTCCCTTGAAATGCTCTTGCGAATGTTTTAGTGACTTCCTTATGGAAGCCATTAAATTTTTCCAAAAATTGAAGCCATCCTATTTGTTGTAACATTTCTTTGCATTGTGGGTAACCTTCTAAATATTTTGAACCCACAGGTTCAGTCCTTACGATGAAACCCATGATTTTTTTTCAATATCAAATTAACACTCTTCTACCCACAAAACAATGACTTTCACTTTCGGATTGAAATGGCTTCGAGCTCTAAATGAAAATGGCTTCAATTTTGGAATGACATACCTCTGATTTATAGTGGCAATAGCTTCAAAACCTCTGGCTGATATGCCTCTATTTGATAATGAAAGCAGTTTCAAATTTCGAGCTGATATGTCTCTGATAGACAGTGGCAGGTGGCTTCAAATTTTCTTTTTGTACAATACCTCTGGCTCTTGGTAGCAAATGGTTTCGATTTTAACACTGCAACACCTCTGTCTTTTGGTAACAAAAGACTTCAAACTCAAAACTACAATACCTCTGTCTCTGGTAACAAAAGACTTCAAGCTCAATCACTGCAACACCTCTGTCTCTGGTAATAAAAGACTTCAAGCTCAATCACTGCAACACCTCTGTCTCTGGTAGAAAATGGTTTCAATTTTAAAACCTCTGTCTTTTCGTAACAAAAGACTTCAATTTTAACACCTCTATCTTTTGGTAACAAAAGTCTTCAAACTCCACACTGCTACAATTTTGTGTTGATAGTGAAAATGCTTCAAACTCCGTCCACAGTGATATTTTATCTGCCCACGGGATCAAGTAGCTTCAAGTTCTCACACTGTTATACTTCCAAATTTACCCTTCTGTTATGCTCTGCGTTTACAATGCTCAATGCTATTCAAACTGATATCCTTTGGCTCTCGGTGATAATAATATCTCCGTCTTCGGAATGGAATGCCGGCTACAGAATGAAGTTATGGCAGTGGTCACGGAATGGAGTAGTGGAGTGAGGTGGAGGGATTGTATTAATGATTGAAGAGACGGCGGAGGATTTTACGATGGCAGAGGGAATCATCATTGAATGATTTGGTTAAGAGACGTGGAGAATTCAAACACCTCGGCCATTTTAACCGCTTAAATGCTATCAGATATGAAATTTGAAATGGAAGATTTTAATCCAAAGTCTGTAGAGGGTTTGTTGGTGTTGATCAATAAAAACAATTAAAACAACCTTTTCGAATAATCCATAACTAAACTATGCTAAACTTTTATGAAATGCCATTATAATTTTAAACTTGTTACCTCTGCCCTTTATTTTATTTTTGTAGCCTTTGTCTTCTCTGCTCATCTTTGGAGGAGTCTTCATAATTTTCTTGATGCTTTTGATTCATGAATACACTGGGTCACTTTGTTGTAATTCTGATGTCTGCTGGTTGATGCCTTCAGGGTTTATAGCTGCGGAAAGACTGTCGGGCTGCAGAAAGGCTGATCAGCTGCAGAATGTCCACTGAGCTGCAGAATGTTCCTGTAGAGCACTTTTAATCATGAAAATGAAATGTTTTTGGAGTATGGGTGAAATGTTAAATGGTATGAATGAAAATGGATGATGGATTATGATATGTATGAAGTGGATAGTGAAATGGAATGGATTCAGTTCATGAAATGGAATGAAGGAACATAAGGACTGTACTGCAATTCATGACATATTTTATTCACTTACAGCAAGATATCAAATTTTGTATTTTGACAAACATGATGATGAAGAATAAAATTTCATGGTAGTGGGGGAACATAACATGAAAAATGGATGAGATGGAGTATGATGAATATGAATGAGGAGATGAAATGAACTACAAGCACTATGGGAACCAACTTATGATTTTTATAATAAATTATTATAAAAACAAAAATGGGAAAAGTTAGAGTGTCAGAGAGACTCTGATTTTCACCCTATCTTTTCTGTATAAACATGCCAATCAATGATTGGTTTTCATGTTTATACCTTTATTTTTTTTTTATTTTTTTTTTAATAGAAATGCTTCAGAAAACTCAATCAAGTTGATGAAGAAGAGAGACTCTTCTTCATTAACTTCACATCATTGTCTTCTTGAAACTTCTTGACAAACTCTTCTCTTGAGAGTGGCTTGTGGTATAGCTTCAGTCTATGACCATTCACAAGAAAAGTGACCTCTTCTTCATCTATAGTTCTGATTTTTACTGCCCCATTATCAAAAATTCGAATAATTTCATATGGCCCAAGCCAATGTGTCTGAAATTTCCCTTGAAAATCCTTGAATTTTGAATCAAACAAGAGAGCCCAGTCACCCTCTTTGAATTTCTTCTCTTTGATGTACTTGTCATGCCATCTAGCCCTTTGCTGTTGGACTAGACTTGTTTTCTGAATTGCATCTTGTCTGATCTCATCCAATTCATTAATTTGCTCCAGTCTATGCTTTTGTGCCTCCGTTAGATCAAGTCCTAGCTGAACTGCCATCTTGAATGTTTGAATTTGGAACTCTATGGGAAACAAAACTTGCTTTCCATAAACAAGCTCATAAGGAGTATGGCCTGTTGTATTTTTCCATGTAGTTCTATAGGCCCACAAGGCTTCAGGAAGCCTATCTACCCAATCTCTTCTATGTAGATGAAAAGTCTTTGTTAGGATTCCTTCAATGACTTTATTAGTGGATTCCACTTGACCATTTGCTTGTGGATGATAAGGAGTAGATGTTCTATGTCTGATTTTGTAATTCTCCATCATTTGCTCCACTAGCCTTGATGTAAATTGAGCTCCTTGATCTGTAACAATTTCCCTTGGGACACCAAACGAGTGAAAATATCCTCAAAAAGAAAAGTAACTACAGATGATTCATTAGCAACAAGTAATGGTTTAGCTTCTACCCACTTAGTAACATAATCAGTGCAAACTAATATGTATTTCTTTTGTCTTGATGGAGGACTAATAGGTCCTACAAAATCCAAAGCTCATTTTTCAAAAGGTTCAATGTGTACCTGAGGTTGTAATGGCATCTCACCTGAAGGAGAAGGTTTCCCTACCCTTTGGCAACTGTCACACCTTTTGACATACTCTCTTGCATCTTTAAACAAAGATGGCCAATAATATCCTAAGTTAAGGATCTTATAGGCTGTCCTCTTATCTGCAAAGTGTCCGCCACAAGGTTCATCATGACATGCCTTGAGAATTTCAGGCATCTCATCTTTACGAACACACCTTCTAATGATCAAATCTGAACCTGTCTTGTACAACTCATTAGCGACCCATGAATATCTTGCACTATCATTAATGATTTTTCTTTTATCCCTTGCATTCATAATTGAAGGAAATTTTCCTGAAACTAAATAATTAGCAATATCAGCAAACCATGGAGTTTGAGTAGAGATTGCAAAGAGATATTCATCAGGAAATTGATCTTCAACCGGAGTGTCATCTTTGATATTTTGAATTCTAGACAGGAAGTCAGCCACAGTGTTTTGTTTTCCAAGCCTATCTAGAATAGTAATGTTGAATTCTTGCAATAATAACAACCATCTTATAACTCTGCCATTAGTGATTGATTTATTCATTAAGTATCTAATTGCAGAATGATCAGTGTGAACAAAAGTTTCATAGCCTGTTATATAGTGTCTAAATTTGTTAATGGCATGAATAACAGCTAAAAACTCTTTTTCAGTTACAGTATAGTTTAACTCTGCAGGAGTCAAATTTTTACTGATATAATAGATGGCATAGGGAATTAAATCTTTCTGTCCCAATACTGCTCCTAGAGCTGTATCGGAAGCATCTGTCGAGATATGAAAAGGCAACTTCCAGTTAGGTCCCCTTAATATAGGTGCTTCAGAAATTTTGGTTTTCAGGGTTTCAAAAGCTAACTGGCAATCAGAAGTCCACTTAAATTCACAATCTTTGGTGAGTAATTTGAAAAGAGGAGATGCTATTTTGGTGAATTTTTCTATAAATCTCCGATAGTACCCCGTAAATCCTAGAAAACTTCTTACATCTCTTTGACAACTTGGAATGGATAGGTTAGAAATAACTTCAACTTTCGCGTCATCAACTCTAATCCCATCCCCTGAAATGTGGTGCCCTAAAACAATACCTTCAGTGAACATCATAAAACATTTTTCATGACTAAGTGAAAGGTTTGCTTTTTGACATCTTTTTAAGATTTTTTCCAAGTTTTCTAAAGCCTCTTCAAATGTGTCTCCATAAACTGTGAAATTATCCATATACACCTCTACACAGTCATGTATCAGATCAGAAAAAATTCCTAATACTGCCCTTTGGAATGTTGCAGGTGCATTGCATAACCCAAATGGCAATACTCGGTAGGCATAGGTACCCCAAGGACAAGTAAATGTGGTTTTATCTTGTTCTTCAAGTGCTACTTGGATTTGATTGTAACCACTAAATCCATCCAGGAATGAAAAGTACTTTTTACCTGCTAATGTATCTAATACTTGATCTATGAAAGGTAAAGGAAAATGGTCTTTAAGAGTAGCTTTATTCAGTTCTCGGTAGTCAACACACACCCTCCATTTTCCATTTTTCTTAGGTACAATTACTAAAGGAGAAACCCACTGACTGTCTGAAATATAATAGATGAAATTAACATTTAATAATTTTTGCAGTTCTTCCTTGACAATTTCCCTAAGATTTGGATTCATCCGTCTTTGAGGCTGTCTGATTGGTTTGCAATTTGCCTCTATATAGATGTGATGAGTACAAGTCTTGGGACTTATCCCTTTCATGTCAGTGTATTCCCATGCATATACAGAAGAATGTCTTTGTAATACTTTGACTAACTCTTCTTGTTGAGATTTTCCTAGGTTTTTGTTTATATTCAAAGTTTTGCCTGGAAAAATTTCACTTGTAGAGCTGCCAAATTTGTCCATAGAATGAAGAGACATCTGCCTAGATGACAAAAACTCAATATTGGATCCCTCTTGGAATGATTCATGTTTGTGTTCTAGAGAGGATTCAAAGTTTTCTAGAGTATTCAGAATTTGATTATCTTCACTAATTTCTGAAATTGTGAAGAGTGGTTGTAAATATTCTTCATCCTCTATCCATTGAGTGTCATCTAGATTTGTAATTGTCCTAGCTGGAGGACATAAAGTGAATTTCTTAGTTGAACTATCATCATAAATATACATATCACCGGACTCACATAAATTAATAAAGGCACTAAAATGGGGAGTCGTTGTTCGGTTCCGATCTCTAGTATAACAGGATGGCCTTGTAGATTATTCTGGTGTTAGGATCATGAAATCCACAGTGGTACCCCAAGAGTCTAGGAGTCCTGAATGTATTCCTATTACCCCATCTTCGGTTCTGACGCGTATAAATCTCTGCTTAATTGGTAATAGTGTGGGTGTAAAGAGAAGATTAGGAAGTTTCAGTTTGTCCATGATTTATCTACTCATGATATTTATTGCTGCTCCCAAGTCAATGAGTGTGTTTTGAATTTCAATTCCATTGATGTGAATTTTGACAACTGGATTTCCTGGGTCAAGATACTTTGGAATAGCAATCTTGCCCATCATAATGTCTGCTATTTGTCCTACCAGTTGAATTTTCTTGGTTTCTCTTATTCTTTTTCTTGTTGTCTTCATACTCAACTCCTTTGTTGTTTTGGCTAAAATTGGGATTTCTTTGATGGCTTGCAATAATGGAATTTTAATGCAAACATTTCTCAATTCATCCAAGAAATCATAATTAGGCACCATTATTTGTTTTTCTACACCTTTATCAATTTGTAGTCTTTTCGGAAAGGGAGGTATAGAAGTAGATGTGGATGGTTGCTCTAATACTGGAGTTGGATTTATTGGATCTTTTTGTTTTAGTTTTTCAATGTTTTGGTCTTGAAAGGATGTATCTTCCTCAAGACTTTTATTAACCCGTAGGGAGTCTTCCTCAGAATTATCTTGTTCTTGTATGATCACAGAAGGTTTCCTCTTCTCAAGTATCGTTCCAGACCTAAGTTGAACATCACTAAGGTCTAGAGGAGTAATTAAATAAGTTGGAAATTGTTGTCCTTCTATCATGTATGTATTCTGAGGGTTCTTATTATTGGGGTTTGGTATAGGCTGAGCTGGAAATTGATTGGATTTTTGAGGGAATGGTAATGGAAGTGGTTGATTTTGGTGAGGTTGGTTCGGATGATGTTGTTGAGGATTTTGTTGAAGATTTTGAGGAAAATTTTGTTGGGAATTTTGAGGATAAAAATGTGGATATGGTGGATAGGATGGTGGATACTGATAATATGGAGAGTATCTTCCATAGGGACCTTGTGTTCCTTGTGCCCAAGATTGTGATTGATTTTGAAATTGGGGCCAAGGTTGCTGCCAAGAATTCCAAGGTAGAGGTTGATTATACATTTGATCATGGAATCCTTGTGTCTGAGATCCCTGCCAAGGTCTTCTAGATACAAAATTAAGAGACTCTGTGGAATCTGTAGGAATTTCTTCCTGAAAAACAGCCTTGAGACCAAGAAGAGAAGGACAATTCTTGGTCTCATGTTTCTCAGAACAAATAACACAGGTTTCTACAACTTTTACATCTAGAGGACACTCTCTCAAGGCATGTTTCTTCCTACATTTGGGACAAAAGATTGCCAAGGCATCGGATTCAGCCTTTTGCTTGTTTTGTATCTTGAGGGTGTCTATTTGTTCACTAAGACTCCCTAAGATGTCAGATTTAAAATCATCAAGCATGTGTCCTATTTCTGATCTACTTACTGTCCCAGAAGCAGACTTGCTTGCCCTTGCAAGAGCAGGATCTCTTGGACCTTTGACAGTTTTAGATTTCCCTCTTGAAAGGTTGATACATAACTCAGATATTTCAGGTAATGTGAGCTGTGATATATCCCCTTTTCCCATCATGTTGAGGATATCCAACCATTCATCCCTAATTGTTTTCAACAAAAGAGCTTTTAAGGTGTCTTGATCTACGTTTTCCATTTTTTCTCTTTTGATGTTGTAATTAAATCTCTCCAAAAAATCTTCCAAATTTTCATCTTCTTTTTGTAATATCTTGAACACTTCTTCCTTATGATTAACCGGCATACAATAATCCAAATACCTCTCTAGAAATGCTTGTTTCATGTCTTCCCATGTTCTAATAGAACTGCTGATCAGACTCATAAACCACTTCAATGCTGCTCCTTTCAAAGTTGAAGGAAATAATTTCAGTTTTTGAGCATCTTGTAAGTAGTCATAAGTTCTACACAACACTTCAAATTCGAATAAGAAAGTTTCAGGATCTTCAGTTTTAAGTCCATAGAAGTTTGGAAGGACAGAGGGTGAAATGTTTTTCATGGTTGTATTGGTTTCTTCATCGAGTATAGGGAACCCAAAAGAGCTTCCTATTCTACCTCTTCCTCCATCTGCACCTCTACCTCCTCTTCCTCCTTCTCCTCTACCTCTACCTCTACCTCCTCCAAATAATGTGTGTTCTCCATTAACAACTCCTCCTCCTCCTTCTTCTGCCATGGTTGACTCTCCTGTAGAAGTAGAAAGATTTGTGTCCCTAACAGGAGTCTTTAGATCTTCTTCTATGGCAGGTTCAGTGGATGAAGTGGAAGGTTTTTCTAATGGAATAGGTGACCTTAGATCTTCTAGAAGTCCAGGATCAGTAAAGGATGGAAGATGGGTTTGAGTTGAAGGTGTACTAGTTCTTGGTCTAGATGAAACAAGTGGTGTTCTAGAAATCAAACTTCTGCCTCTGCTGCTTATAAATCTTCCCCTTGAATCTCTCTCCCTACGCATAAAATTGTTTTTGGATGCTAAGAAACAAAGGTTACCTAGTTTTCACTTCCCCGGCAATGGCGCCAAAATGTTGGGGTCTCAATCTAGTCTCCTAAACTGAGCTCATTTAATTGTCAACCAGGATTTGTAAACTGCTGAAGTGAAGTGTACCATATGTACCTAGGTGCTTGTTTCCTAATGCGTTGTATGTGGTGTTTTGTGATTTTTTTGGTCTTTTGTGATGATTTATGATGTTTTTGGTCTTTTGGTGATTTTTATGTTCACAATGGAAATGTCTAGAAAACTAATGGAAAGGGGTTGGTGGTCAAAACAGAGTTAAGCCTAATGTATGGAATGGCAAATGCAATTGGAAACACTGAAGCAAAATCTGAACTATGACTAAATAAAAGCAAAAGCTTGATAATGACTTTTTAGGCAAATGACACAAACTAAACTTGAGAAATGATCACTAAATATGCAAATCCTCTAACTAAACAGTTAAACACTAATCTTACCATGATGCAACATTTTGTTCTAAACTCTTCTATTCTATGACTAATTCCTAGTTCTATTCTGCAATTTAATTGAATGTCACAGAACCTATACTCAAAAAGTTATTGGTTTCTTGTTCAAAGTAGTTCTTTTCGAGGAAGAGCTCTGTTTATGAAATGATGAAAAAATTACAGAGATACTTCAGACCTTATAGTGATGTTGTCTTCTGTTCATATAGTTATAGATCAATTAGGGATTTTAGAACAAGAAGAGGTTTGTGAATAATGAAGGTTGTCTTGTTAATCCTAACAACTGAAGTAGTTTATTGTGCATTGGATGACAATTGGAATATGAAGTGCAAGTGCAATAAGTTAATCTAAGAATGAACCTAAGATGTCACTAATCTAGAACAATGTTGAACTATAAGTCATCATCAAACTTGAAAAAAAGTAACTGAACATGATTTAAATGCAATGAAACTCCGGAGCGTTCTAACTATACTAACATGCATTATTCTATGAAGTTACACAATCTGTTTGTTCATCATTAGTGATATTTTGGAAGAGTTCCTTCTTTTGGAAGAGGTAGAACAATTCTGACTGTGTAATTGGATGCAATTGTGAGCAAATAGACTGAAAGCAAATGAAAAACTAAGATATCATATCCATACCCTACTCGTCATTATGATGTCTTGGGCAAGCGTTTAAGAGCAAGAACAGAGATGATACTTAGTACAAACACACAACTAAATCATTCATTATCACGGTCATGCCTTGAACTTCTTAAGAATTTCTTGGAAGAGTTTCTTCTTGTGGAAGAGTGATTAGAACAAGTGTAACTGTGATAGTGAATCAGCAAAAACTACAACTAAATCCTACAGCACCATAGCTATTCATCATTCATCATTATAATCTGTTGGAAGAGTGTCTTCTCGTGGAAGAGCTGGAATGAATATAACTACAGTAGATAGTTAAAACAACTATAAATTCAACTCCTAATTCTACAATACCATAGTCATTCATGTTGAGAATGCAGCAAGATGATGGAGCTTAGTGAAATGAAGTCGCCTTCACTAAGTGGGCCCGCAGGCAAATTCTGGCGCAAAGTCTATTTTTAGACTATGTCTATTTTTAGACATACGGAGCATAAATTGGGAATTCTACTTGGAGATTCTTGATGGATGCGACATGTCGGTAAAAATAGATGAGACCCTATTTTTTAGGACCCAGGCTATTTTTAGACTGATCTCCTAAAAATATGGAAGTCAAATATTATTTACCCTTAATAATATTTTGACTATAAACAGCAGTTTACTCTCTTGGCGCACTTCAGTTTGAGTCATGGAGGTGACTCATGCAATTGACACAAGGAATCACGTGGTTCCTAGGGTTTGATGGCATCTTGCATGGTTGGCTTCAGTTAGACTTCAGTGGCAGGAGTTTTGGAGGAGTTAACGGGACAAGTAGTGGAGTTGTGTTCTGCTTGTTTTAGTTGAACTAGTTGGGATTAGTTAACTAACTAATCAACTAGATATGAGTGGAGTAAATTAAATAATATTTAATTTACTAAATATTAACTCATTATTCAACTCAAGAACACTTCAGTTCACTACAGTGCATGATCAATTCAGTGGAGACCAGTGGAAGAGGTAGATGAAAGGGTGAGTAAAGCTATCAGTTGGTAGATTTGTTTTGCATGAGATTTGCATTACACTTGGAGGAATTGTCCATGACAATTGCGCAGTCAAGGCAAGGGGATTCGAACCTTGAACCTCTTCATATACAAGCCATGATTGCGCAATAGAGGCAAGGCAGTTAGTGGTGTGTTTTGAACCCGAGACTTGCTCAAAACCAAGCTAGATTGTGAGTAACTTCATGAGAGAGTACTGAGTACTTGTGAGGAGTATTGTACTTGTTTGGTTACTTGATTTCTCCATTATAATATACACAATAGCTGCGGGGTTTTCAGCTATAGGCTTTCCCCATACATACCGAGTTAATGTGTGATTGAATTGATGTGAGATTGCTTCTGTTATTTCCGCATGTGACAATTAATTGTAGAAGAAGGTTATGTGTTATGTATGCAATTCGAAATTGATATATGACCAGGTTAATCTTCAGTGAATAAGTGATTTATTCAGCTAATTTCTACAATTCAACATTCATCATTTTAATCTGTTGGAAGAGTGTCTTCTTGTGGAAGAGCTAGAATGAATACGACTACAGTAGCTAAAACAAAACAACTACCAATTCAAATGCAAAACGTAAAGGCAGCTAGGAAAACTTATCTAATTTACGCAAAATAAATCCGTGCAAGAGGCAGGGGCCCTCTACCACTTGACGACATTCAACTTCAAATTAAATCACGCCTTCAAAATAACTTTGTCTGCTCCATTAACGATGCAATAGTTTGAACATAACACTCTGTGTCTTCAAGGACGTAACACAGAGTTTAAACAAAATCTAGCAGCAAATCTAACATAAAATCTCCAACATAGCTCTCGGTCTCCCAAGAGTTTATAAAGCAAATGCATGTAACAATAATTACAACAATTTAGGAACAATGTCTTTCCTTATCCGAATCACGTTAGAACTCTTTGAAGTGGCTGCGTGAAGAAGAAAAGACATCTGGACTGAGACAGTCCTAATAGGAGTCTTCCTTCCTAAATGTGTTCCCCACGTTCAAAACCATACCCATAATTCATTTCTTCCTCCATGATGAGAAACGAACCATGTAGACATGACGTGGATCATGCCCATATGCGGTTTTTCTCAAGAGGCCACCTGGAACATACTCAAACATGAAGGCAGCTGCAGAATCGCCGGTTAGCTACGGAATGTCTACATTCTGCAGCTAGTTCCGGTCAAAATGCTTTACAATGGAAAAAATCACAAAATTCAACAAGTCAGTCATGTAAATCATTCTAGAAGTAATTTTAACTATATTCATTGATCAATTGGGTCTAAGATAGAAATGGACAAGGGAAAATGAGGTAAAATGAGGTGAAGGAGAGCACAATTTTGAGGCTCAACAGAGTCCATGAAAATGCATATTTCTTCAATAATGTTGTTAGAGGTGCTACTATTCTCCCATAATTCTTAACAAACTTGTGATAATACCCTGTTAACCCGAGAAATCCCCGCAACTTCTTTATGGTTGTGGGGACTTTCCATTCCTTAATGGCTTTAATTTTGTTAGGGTCTACCTTAACACCCTCGTGAGATACAATATGACCCAGATATTCCACCTCTTGTACTCCAAAGAAACATTTGGATGTTTTTGCATATAATTGTTTCTCCCGCAATAGTTTGAGCACCCTGTCAACATGTTGAACATGATCCTTCCAAGACCTACTGTAGATTAGTATATCATCAAAAAATACTAGCACAAATTTTCTAAGGAAGGGTTTGAAAATGGAATTCATCGACCCTTGAAATGTAGAAGGTGCATTGGTAAGGCCAAAAGGCATGACCAAAAATTCATAATGACCCTCATGAGTTCGAAATGTTGTTTTTGGAATATCTTCAGTCTTCATTCTAATTTGATGATATCCCGAACAAAGATCCAACTTGGTAAAATAAATTGCTCCATGTAATTCATCCAATAATTCATCAATCACAGGAATGGGAAATTTATCTTTAATGGTGAGCTTATTGAGCTCCCTATAATCTGGATACATGCGCCATGATCCATCCCTCTTTTTTACCAATACTACAGGAGCAGAGAAAGAATTTTGACTAGGCCGAATTATACCTGCCTCTAACATTTCTGCAATCATACGTTCAATTTCGCTATTTTGGACATAAGGATATATATAAGGCCTGATGTTTGGAGGAACACTTCCTGGAATGAAATGAATAGCATGATCATGATCACGAATAGGTGGGAGTCCTTTGGGAGTTTCAAACACCTTGGAACTATTGTCCAAGACTTGTTGGAGATCTGCAGAAATAGATTATTTTGATGTTGGAACTTCTAGTGAGCATAATTGTGCAATTACGCCTCATTGTTATTTATTTAGAAGCTTTGTCATGAAATTAGAGCTTATTATCTTTCATGGCTTGCTTTGCAAGATCGATTTGAAGTCTGGGTATCACCAGGTACCAATAGAACCCTCCAATGTGTGGAAGATTTCCTTCAAAGACAAGTAGGGCCTTTTCGAATGGCTGGTCATGCCTTTCAGGTTGACGAATGCTCCCGCAACCTTCATGAGGCTGATGGACAACATCTTGCAGCCATTCACCAACTAATTTGTAGTAGTGTACTTAGATGACATCTTGATATTCAGCCAAACTTGGGAAGAGCACCTCCACCACATCTGACATGTCCTCCGAACACTGCGGCAACACAAGTTGTTTTCCAATTTGGAGAAGTGCACTTTTGGCATGACCAAAGTTCAGTATCTAAGATACATTATTAATGAACGGGGGGTGCATGTGGATCCAACCAAGATCCAAGTAATTCGGTATTGGTCGACCACGACCAATCTAATTGAGCTTCGCAAATTTCTGGGTCTTGCTAATTTCAACCGCAGGTTCGTGTTGGGATTCTCTCATATCACTTGGCCCTTGAGTCAAGTGACCAAGGGAGTATTGAAAGCAAAATTATTTTGGTTGGAATCTCAACAGAAGGCATTCGTACAATTGAAACATTGCCTCTACTTTTCCCTAGTGCTCATACTACCAAAATTTCAATAACCATTTGAGATCGATACAAATGCCTCTAACTATTCTATTGGGGCAGTTCTTACTCAACAGGGGCATCCAGTGGCATATCAGAATGAGACACTATCCGACACAATCCGCAAGTATCCCACTTATGACAAATAAATGTATTCCATTGCGCGGGCCTTCTACCAATTGAAGAACTACATTTTAGGAAAGAAAATTTTCATCCACACCGACCCTTGCATTTCATACAGACACAAGGGAAGTTGCAGAACAATCGCCATTAGAATTTGTCCACATATCTGCAACAATTTCATTTAAATATCAAGTATAAGAAGGGCAACACCAATAATATTGCAAATTTCCTCAGCCAGCCACCGATCGTGGCGCTAACCACCGTTCTCAACTCTTGTGGGCACAATACTTCTGATTGGCCACTTCTCTACAAGAGCAACCCAGAATTCGGCCACACATACAAGACACTCTTGGAGGGTACGCAAGTTCCTAATTTTCACCTCTGGTATGCATTGTTGTGTCACCTGGGACACCTTTGTGTTCCTTCGAGCGAGCGTGCCAAGATGATTTTGGAAGCACACTACAGTCAAGCCGCTAGGCATTTCAGGGTCGAAAAAATAGTGGTAGTACTGTTTAAGTATTTTTATTGGCCGAACCTTCGACAAGATGTTTGGAAGTACATCAAATCCTGCACTGCTTGCGTCATTTTCAAACCGATGATCAAGAAGCAAGGCCTCTATACTCCACTACCTACCCCTAATCAACCTTGAGAATCCATCTCCATGGATTACATTTCGGACCTTCCTTCTACTAAGAATGGAAATGACTGTGTTTTCGTGGTCGTCGACAGATTCTCGAAGATGGCCATTATGTCGGCTTGCAAGAATAATATCACAATAGAATCCACTGCTAAACTCTTATTTGAATGAGTGTGGGTGAAATTTGGGATCCCACAGTCTATCATCTCAGATCGGGACAGTAGGTTCCTCAGCACATTTTGGTCTAGCCTCTGGTCAATGTTGGACACCAAGCTCACCAATTCCACAGCTTTCCATCCCCAAACTGATGGCTAGACAGAGGTCGTCAACAAGATGATTGTACACATTCCGCACATGTACAATTCAAAGAATCGACACACATGGGATGAGAGCCTTCCTTATGCACAACACAGTTATATCCAGGCTCTCCATAGCTCAACCGGCCATAGCCCCTTTCAGGTGGGTCTGGGATACTTCCACCCACTATGTCCCATTGGCATAGCCATGCCATTTGTGGCTACTCAGGTCGATTCGGCTCATGTCCAGTCTGAAGATGACAAAGCGAACAACTTCATTGAGCACATCAACACATCCACCAACAGGTTCATGACATATTGGACAGAGCCAATGCTTAGTACAAGCAACGACATGATCAACATCGGATGCCACACAACTTCCAGGTGGGCGACAAAGTGTGGCTACATTTGCAGAAGGAGTGCCTCACTGGACCCCACCACAAGCTTCGCCCACTCTAATATGGGTCATACACCATAATCATGGTTGTAGTGAACAATACCTCCGAGCTCAGCATTCCACCATTCCTTGCTCTACACCCAGTATTCAATGTGGACTGCCTTCGGCCCTACTTCCCACCTCTCTTAGACACCTTAGACATTGCACAACAACTCACACCAACAGAGTTAAACCTAGACTGCATGGAACAGGCCACCACAGATTGTATCATTGACATGCAAATCAAGAACACTTTCCAACAGAAGATCCAACTATATCAGGTTGTCAAAGCTGGCCAACTCCTGCACCAAGGCAAGTGGTTCACCAGGGACCAAGTTCAACAGAAGTTTCCTCATCTCATGGAGGAACCTAATGCAATGGGGACCATTGCTTTATAAGGGGAGAGGAATGATACAGGTGGATATTGGTGGCCACCAACCTATTCCACTTCGGGCCCCACCTTTTTTTCTTTCACTTTTTTTTCAATTTCCTTAATTATAGCGCAGTTTACTATTTTTAGCAGTTTTTCGGGTCTTGAACTTCCAGAGTCGTTTTGAGGCCCTAAAAGATGTTATTTAGGAAAAATAGGAGCAACATGGGTTATAGCTTGATGTTTTTAACTCAAAATTTTTAGTCCTCAGATAGATATTTCTAACGAGTTATTGAGCGCGTCAAACGGAGATCATATGCCAAAGTTACGTCCCCGACAAGTTGATGTACCAATTTATCCAAACAGGGCCCATAGTTTTGGCGCTTCATCTCCTAGGGTTATGTTTTTGGATGTTTAGGGTTTTCCATTGTTTCTCAATAATAAATAGGCCCTCGACCCTCATTGTAACATAGTTCAGAGACATGTAGCCGCCACATCTCTTCTTAGAGATAAGCTACAAGTGCCCTAGCTAGTTTATTTCCATTCTGCATCTAAACAAATTTCAGTTCTTTGATATTAATGAAATGAAGTGTTATTTCCACTACATTTTTGTATTTATGGTTATATGTGTATTATTTTGCGTTCCTGAATAAATCCAGATCAGGGAAAAGATGAGGAATCAACTCATGGGACTGCTTTTATCGGCGAGACCCAGTTTACCAAAATAGGGTCAGAAACATTTTGTGAGTGTTTTGAGGCATAAAACAATGTTTTTTTAGGGGTAAAAATTTTCCACTTTGGCGTGAAACCTTTTCATGTTATTCTACACACACAGAGATTTCCAACGTGTAAGAATAACGTCAATCGGAATCTATATGCGAAATTTATGCCATTCAGAAGTTGACCTTCCTGTTTTCACCACCATAATTCAATAGGATGCCATGTCAACCCCCATTATTCATGGAAAAGGGGTTGTCCACACGATTATGATGTAAAAGAATCTATAGGAGTCTATATTGTAGCTCTGGTTAAGAGTTGAAGTATTTAAACCTATCCACTAGTAATCTATCGGGTTGTGTTATAACCAGATGACTAGGAGGAAAAAATGATCCAATTATTTCGAGGGTATTTGTTCCATAGCTGAGCAAAAATATCCAAGAGGGATAGAAGGTAGAGCACACAGAGATTATTTGTGCATTGTAGCTGCCCAAGGGCAATATGCCATACTTATTTGTACCCACGGCCATATTCCCAGACAAAGAAAGAGAGTGGGGTGACCTCACCTCCCAGTTGGGTTTTTCTCCCCAAAAGGGTCTCCCAAAGAATATATTTTATTAAATGTGTGTGAGGTTTTATTTTGTCGTTCTCTATTTTCTGCATAATTTTCATGTGCGTGCATGCACTAATAACAGTAAAACTAGAAATCTAATAAAATGATAATAATGTATAATTTTAGGCTTTTAATATAATATTATGAAATATCTTGTGATGAACTATCTAGTGGAATATCAACGATAGTTTAGGAATCATAATGTGATTTGTTAGGATTTGGCCAAGTGTTTAAATTCCTTTGTATTCCCTTTTCTTTTGCAACCTCCATAGATGAATTATGAGAAGAAATATCAATAAATGGATCTAGAAGCCTCTATTC
The DNA here is from genome assembly GCA_034641835.2 of Pinus albicaulis. Lineage (NCBI taxonomy): Eukaryota > Viridiplantae > Streptophyta > Pinopsida > Pinales > Pinaceae > Pinus > Pinus albicaulis. The sequence goes on from CM076582.1 coordinate 109,511,925, forward strand.
CTCATAGGAAAATTCAAATTTGTACCCAAAAATTGGTTGCTACCCATATCTATTATTCATCACATCAAGTCCCTTCTCCCAAAACTTATTCAAAGCTATAAATTTTTTTCAAAAAGTTTCTTTGCACTAACTCTGGTGGAGATGAGGGTTTTCATAGAATTGGTTAGAGCCATTGTTACACCCCTAAGGATAAAGGAGGATTGGATGCTCTAGCCACCCAAAGGATAAAGGAGGCATGGAAGAGACTACTTGGGAATCAATCACCTCAAGGGATTTACTCAATTGTAAAATATGGAGTAATATTCACAACCCATTAACCACCTCAACACCCAGCTAAGTGATTATACCTTTGTAGCCAAAAGCACTTGGAAATCTTGGGAGGTCATCAAACATAATTTGGTGTGGAAAAGTGAATTTCTTGAAGCTAGGATTTAATTCAAGAATCATTGTATAATGTTTCCAAGTAGTTTGTCAACGAGAAAATATACTTGTGAAAGCCTCTTGGTTCTCAACCAAGAGACTATACAAGAAAGGCATTTGGGTCCTGGTGATTTCTATGATAACAAATTTAGAGGTTGAAAGGATTGGCAAACCATATAGAAAAATTCAAGCTTAGTCTTGCAAATAGAATTACTTTATAAAAAGTTCATAGCTTGATCTTAAAACAATTTTTTATTAAGCTTTGCCTTATAGGGATGCCAACTTGGTGGAAAGATTGGAGATGGAACCAAAGAAAATGCTTTTTAAACTACGACTGAGCTGATAGTTACAAATCGATTTCGCATTGACCTAAGAAAAATGGAAACATATAGAGAATCAAATCTAAGGAGAAAATTTGTCTTTAATATTATAAATCCATTTAAAATTTAAATTTACAACCCAAAAAACCCTACTTACATAGTATTTAACACACGATGACCTAGTCATAGGGAAATTCTTGAACACTTAGTAATTCTACACCTCGAATGCCCACTATGTGGCAAGAATGAAACCTTGAAGCACTTGTTCTAGTTTTGAAAATATGCTCATTTTAAGATTTGTCCCTCCTTGCTCTAATCTAATATTTCCTAAAAGATTTCCCTATTAGAATATTCTCTCCCCTGGGCCATATATATTCACACAACGAAATACTATATTAGAATTGGTTTCTCATATCATCTTTGGATAATAAGAAATATAAGTGTATCAACTAGTTCGCCAATGTACTTAAAAAGAGGGGTATCTCATTTGTGCACATTTGAATCTGCATATCCGAGTACTATGGAGGGGGAGATGAAAATGGCCCACCTACATGAGCTAATGGGATTCTATACAACGCACAACAACAAAAAGTGCCACCTAAATAATATTCTCATGTCCACTTTACACACTCTCAACCTTTAAGCAACAACATCAACATAAATCAAGTGGAGTTGCAATATAGTGTCAAGAGAAGCAAATATTGACCTCCAAAAAGAGCCCCAAAATGGTCTCTCGCTTTCACATATTTCCTATTATTCCTATTGCTATCATGATGAACCCATGCATGAAAATGATGGATATTTGATCCTAAGCCCACAGTTGAAGGTTTGGGGCCTCCTCCCAAGGATGAAGACTCTCCTTGAATGGGTTTAATAATTGAAACATCATGGTCTCTCCAGTGATTCTTTCTCGATGAACCAATTGTTTATAGGTTTGTTGCATTATGATTTGGGATTTATGACAATTTAGTTTTGGATACCTTGCATGGAATGTTTTAACTATATAGGATTTTTTTCCTTACAAATGTATCTTGTGGTGGTTGTCTCACCACCCCTTTTTTTGTAAAATACATGTCAATGAAAATCTGAAGCATTTTATCCAAAAAGAAAATGCTAAAATATAATTGCCTTTATATCTTCAACTCAAGTAATTGCTCTAACTTCATGGGACCCTAGGAAAAAAGCAATAAAAACCCTTATGAATATCCTAGGAAAATACCTTGAGGAAGTGTCAAATAAGTTACATTGGAAAACGTATTTGAAAGAAAAAATTGGTATTCTCACCAAAACAATGCATAGGTTGTGCCAATGTATATAAGTTCCTAACTGAAATACAACTGGTATTCTCAAGATGAACATGAAGAGGATTTGTTAATGTATGCCAATTCCTCTTTAGTTACTGGAACATATCATGAGTTGAATTTACATATGAATCTAAACAGTCAATGTTGGAAATAAATTTGGCTCTTGAGGAGCTTTAACACAACTTTTTTGTGAATTCATTGACAACCTTACTAGTAACTGTCAATTGATCTTATTTCAGGTGGATGGGAGGAATGATTTTTATGCTCCCTAACCAATATCAATTCCCATAAGTGATATGTTGAGTTGAAATAGATTATATTTTTGATCTTGAGCTAATATCAAGTACATTGTTGTAATTTCTTCGAGCCATGTTGTTCTATTGCAACTCTCAATTGATTTTTGATCATTTCCTCACCTCCTCATATTCAGCTTCACGTGCCTATTTGTAACAACCTTGGTTAAAAATCCTTGTAAAAATTATAAGACCAAGGTCATAAGAAGTGTATTCCAAGTTGAATGGTGGGAAAAACATCCTAGCGGGTGTTCATTTGGTTTATTATGGCTAAGGAAATTGGAAAAGGCAATGGCAAGGGCTTTGGAAAGGCATTAGGCATTAATTGGCATTTTATTTATGAAAATAAAGGAAAATAGGAGAAAAGGAAGGTGAAAGGTCACGGGTTGCATGTGAGGAGGAAATTGAAAATAATGGAAAATGAAGAAAATAGAGGCCTCGTTGTTAAAAAGGCTTATGAGAATGAGTTGGAAAGCTTTTGCAGGTTTAGACTTTTGTTAGTTCAATTTTGGAGCTCTCATTTTATTCTCTCTCTTTCTCTCTCATACTCTTGGATACTTAGAGTTTCCTAGAGCACTCTTGGAGAGTGTGGCATACTTGGAGTTTTGGAGAAAGAAGGCAAAGGAAGAGCATGAAAGCTTAAGAGGACATCAAGATCAACAACTATAACGGGTTTTGCTTGTAGGTACCAATTTGCATGTATGTTTTCCTCACTAGTTTTGGCAAGCATGGTGTATGCATGTGGTTTCTTGGTCATGATCTGTCATTGGCATGGATGATTGCCTAGATTAAAAGTATATTTGCCTAGACTTGACATTTCCTGGATAGCCATGGTGTTGTGGGTTTTCTTGTGCATTTTGTTGTAGGTTGAGTTATTAGTCCCTAGAAGCCTTGGTTGGATAAACACTTTGCAAGCCTTGTAACAGCTTGGGTTGAGTTACTAGTCATTGAAGCCTTAGTTGGACAAACGCACTAGAAGCCCTTGGTGGGTTGAGTTACAAGTCCTGGAAGCCCCAGTTGGACAAACGATTTGGAAGCCTGACGACAGTTGTGGGTTGAGTTACTAGTCTTGGAAGCCTGGGTTGGAATAGACGCTCTAGAGCCCTGGAAAAATTGGATAGAGACCGATCTAGCGATAGTTAGTGATGTCCGATCATAATGTGGAATCACTGGTTGAGGTTTGAGGTGTTTTGGCCTCTGGAAGCCCTATTTTGGTTTTGATGGATTTTTTTTATGAAATCCCACGTTCATGCTTGGAATATGGCATGAGGGTGACTGGATGAAGAGAGATTTGGCTCAGCCATGTCTATGATCGGGTGGAACGTAGAAGTCCCAGACTTGGTTGCATTTTTCTTATGGAAATAAGAGTTATTTTCCTCTTGTATTGATGGGTAAATATGCTTGTTATTATGTGGCTTATATGGATGGTCCATGCTTGTCATATCTCTTGTTTATATGTTGGTTATGAATGTGTTCTATGTCAGTGATGATGTATGGCTCTCATCATGTTTTTATTTGTAAATGAATGAACAATGTATCTATGACCAAATAGATGATAATGCAGTTAATGTGATGAGGCAACCATGCTTCTTATAAATTATCAGATAAGTATGAGACCCCTATGCTCAAATCTGTTGTTTAAACCTATAGATTACATATTTGTGACATGTTTGACGAAATACCTGTTATGGCTAGTATGTGTCCAATCAAGTCCTTGTTCAAGTAATTGCACTTGTATCATTATTCCACTATTATCTCTCGTTCCTGAAAGTGTCATGGATTTCTGGGCAGAGGCCTGAAAAAGTGGCACAAAAATCAGGGTGGAAGGCTAAGAACCACTGGGAAAAGACCCTAGTCACACGCATGCCTATGTTGTGCGACCGACTAGAGGTTTCCAGTCACACTCTTACCCATGTCAAGGGAGTGACTGGGGGATTTATCCACTGAAAGGTCAGTCGGTCTTAGGGGCTAGCCTCCTGGAAGGATTAGATGGCTCCTGGGTGTCCTGTAGCAGGTGAAAAAGGTTTGTGTTGTTGTGTTCCATCGATTCCACTTCCTTAACTGACACATAGGGAGTTGAATCATATCACAGTAACTCTTCATCGCATGTTTACCCCAGTTAGCCAGTTACTTTGGTAGATGTGGGATGAGGGTGTTATAGAGTGGTATCATAGTGGGTTTCATTCTCTTTGGATGGTGTCTGGTTTCCGTTCTCTTTGTGTGATATCTAATACCACAAAGTGATACCAGAGGATGGTTCACCCCTTGGAATAGATGGGAAGAATGTGTTTTTCATGCATACATGTTGATTTCATATGTGTTCCTTGTGCTTGTAGTCTATGTGCTTGTTTCATAGGCATGACGTTTGTCATAGTTGTAGTGGTGTCTCCATGTGAAAGTTGATGGTGTTGTTGATTGGATGTTGTTGTCATGATCACATGTTGGTTATGCATTTATAATGCATGTTAGTGTCTATATGTTGTTATGCCTGCATTTCCATTGTTAAGGTTGTTGTCCATGAGGCCATTGTAGGAATTTTAGGTCATAATGATGTTGTTTATATGTTATGATGTTGATATGTTGGTTGAGATAGAGCAGGAGATGCAGATCATCAAAGTGAAATTGTAACACTAGACTTTGGGGTAAGAGTAGATCATCATACAGCTATTGTATGTTTCGCATGCTGGTATGTTAGTTAATGGATTGTTATATACATTAGGGTCATATGCATGTTTTTCATTTTATTATTGTTGTGGTTACATGCATGATAGATGCTAGTGAATTAGTGTGATCATATGTACATGTGTCAAATAGTCATGAATGATAGTAACTTGTTGCTATAAGCATTGTTGTTGTTGTTTTACACTAGTTAACTTGATGATTATGTTATACGTTGTTGATGAGTATGTTATATGTTAACTTGTTGTTGTTATATACTAGTCAACTTGATGATTAGGGTTATTGCATTAAGATATTTATGTTATATGTATCATGCCAATTTGGACTGGCCTATGCAAATGGTTAGTTTTATTACATTCATGCATGAGTCGATATATTTGTGATATTGTGTTGTACTAATCTAGACTGACTATTCATATGTGATTGTTATGCATGAATGACAATTGTTTATGAGTTTATGATGTGAACATGTTTAGCTAGTTATTGTTATGGATATTGTTTAGTCAATTTATTGTTCCTAAATTGCTTCCATTAATTATCAACCAGGGCTAGTAAATTGATGAAGTGTGGTGCACTATATGTGCCTAAGTGACCTTTCCCTTACTTCGTTGTATGTGGTTTTTTTATTGTTTTTGGGGGTTTGTATTTTCTATCCCTAGTGTGCTACAGTAGGCTAGTTTAGAAAAGTGAAAATGAATCTAATTAAAAAGGAAGAAAAGGAAGTACTATGAAACTAAGTTAATTTTCTATAAGAGAAACCAAAGCTTATGGATTAGTTCTAAGACCTAGTTCTGAACAAGAAGGTGTTGTACGGTACAACAACCCCCCATTTTTAACTTGTTCACATCAAATAATGGGCATCAACTGGTTTTGTTTTGAGGGTGTTTTTTCAATCCTTTTTTCAAGAAACAATTTTGTTTTTAGCATAATTTTATAAAATGTTGAAATTTGACCTTAAAAAAAAACCAAGTGCATTCTGGAATACACTTTTTTTGTTTTTGGGGTTTTTTTTTTCATGTTTTTTGAGTCTTTTTGGGCTAGATTTCCCGTTTTGAGGTAATAGTTCCCGTTTCATTGGTAACTATGGTTTTTGTGATGTGAAATTATATCGTGCTAATCTAGATTGATTGTGCAGACAAGATAACCTCCCCTAAGATACATCAAGGTATGAGTTTTCTTATGTCTTCTACTTGGTGTTTGTATGTTTGATTATGTCGTTTATTTAGTGTTCGAGTGTTTGGTGTCTATTATGTCATTTATCTCTTGTATGAATGTTCGATTAATTGCATGATATGAGTATGTGTCTATAAGGTTGCATGAAGAAATAATATTTTTTTGATATGGTTGTACTAACGTGTTGAGATAGTTGATATGTACTTCAGTGCAAGTAGGTGATAGTTTAGTATTATGATCTTGAATATTATTTGATTATGACATGGTTTTTAGTCTTCGTAGAGACTGATTTTAGTTAATAGATATGAAGTCTTGATATTTGGAACATGTGATTGACATGTGTGAACAGTTTCAGGGAAACATGCTTGTTATTAGCATGAAAAGGTAATAATTTATGTATTGATATAACTGGCAGCAGTGTGATGTGATAGGATATAGTAAGACTCAATTGTAACAAAGTAAATGGTAAAAGAAAGGAATTGAGCAAGAATTTCTTTGGCTATGTTTGGAAACTCTAATTCCAGACGAATGAGTACTCTGCATACGATAAGTCTTCTTATACCTAATCTTGTTTGGCATTATGTGGACGTGTGCTATATTTATGAACATGTATTTGAGATGTTATCAGTTGGTTTCTAGTTATGGTTGGATTCATCAAGGAATTGGAGTTCCTTGAAAGGTGTACGTGTCTAGTTACAAGGAAATGTGCTTGGCATAATAAGGTAAGGTAACTGTTATATTGTATGTTTGTATTGGACACAAACAATTATGTGTTTATGTAAATATGATGTAGGGCATTGCATGGCAAAAGAGACTTCCATGAAATATTTGAAAAGGCTCGGGTTGAGCTTTCCCTTGGAAGCTTTGGGAACCCATGGGAGTTGAGTCATGGTGTTTATTTCTAGTCTTATGATTTCGGTATTTTATGCTTTGTTTGTGCTTGATTTTCAGTTTTGTTTGTCTGGTGCAAGGCCTTGCCACTTTGTTGCAGTGTCGTATTGCTTTGTTTTTTCATGGTCTTCTTCTTGTTCGTTCCTTTTCTTGCCTTTTGTTTGAGAGTATTGGGAATTGGTTAGGAAAGAGGAAAGTTAATGGAGCTCGAGGAGAGCCATTTGGTACCCAAAAGGAAATGAAAGACACAGATGAAGCTCAGTGCATGAGTAAGTGTAGTGGAAGGTAAGAATATGACAGTGGGTTGGACTGGTAAGAATATGGAAGTACAAACATGAGAAAGGAAACATAAGAGGTAAAGAAAATGGATCTGAGGTGTTATATTCCTTGGCTATGCTAGGAACTGTTGTTATCAATGTTGTGCATGTTGTGTGCAGATAAAGGAAGTTCTCTTAACCTTGACCTTATGATATCTAGAAATTGTGTTGTGATCATGATTATGTTGATTTTTATAAATGTATACATGTATGTATGTCACGTCTGAAAGTTTCTTCATGGATCATGATTGTTAAATGCTAATGTTTATATGTGTACACATGTGTATGTATGTCGTTATCTAACATGATCATGATTTTTTTATGCTAATGATTATATATATGTATGTATCTATGTATCTATGTGACTACATGACAGGTTTTTCAAGGATCATTATTGTGGGGGGATGATTTCTTATGCAGGTTAATGGAATGAAGAGGTCCTTGGACTTATGAGTAATCAAGTGGGAAGAGTAACTATGACAGATCTATGAGGTTAGTATCATGTGGACATGAATTGATATTACATGCTTGTACTCTGCCTATGTTTATGTTATGGAAAGGTAATGTTGAGGGGTAGATCAATAGAGTGAAAGTTGTGTGATATATGTCATGCTCGGATAAGAGTAAATAGTGGAAAGACACTAGAAGAAAGGTTTCTTGTGGGGTTAGTGTGTGGTCTATGGATGTGAAGTACTAATGTTGTGTATATGTTGTGCATGTTGTATATTCAGTAATTATACCCATGGTGATGTGTACATGTAACATATGTAGTATTATGTATATATGATGTTATATGTCTGTTGTATTTATGGCGTTGTGTGTATATTGCATATTTGATGCTAGGTATATATGGTGTTGTGTACATGTTGGATATGTGGTGCTGTGTACATATCTTACTATGTGCATGTTACATATATGGTGTTGTGCACATGTTGGATATGCAATTCTATGTACGTATGGTGCTATGTGCATGTTGTATATGCAGTGATATGTACATATGGTGTTGTGTGAATGTTGTACATATGGTTTTGTGTGCATGATTTTACATGTGGGGATGTGTGCATATGGTGATTTGTACATGTTTTACATGTGGTGTTGTGTGTAGGTGTTGTCATGTACATGTTGTGCATGTCGAACTGTGTACATGTGGTGTCTTGTACATATCATGCATGTGGCGTTGTGTAGGTGTTGTCATGTACATGTGATGTTGTGCACACGTTGTGTAGGTAATGTTGTGTATAGATGGTATTTTGTGGACGTTGTGCATATGGTATTGGTATACCTGTTGTATTGTGTGCATGGCATACATGTTGTGTTGCGGGCATGCGATACTATGTATTTGCATGGTGTAGTTGTGGTATCATGACATGTGTATTCATTGTGTTGTACTATGCATATGTATATTTATTGTGTTGTGTTGTACACCAAATGTAGGTGTATGGGTTGTGTTGTATTGACACCGGGTGTAGGTGTATGTGTCGTATGCCTATGTGGATGTGTGTATTTTATGGTATTTTATGTCGTATGAGCTGTATGTGTCGTGATGTACACTATGTGTATGTGTACATGATTGAAGAGAAGCAAGGCATTGGGTGTTTTCTGGGTGTGGCGACCGATCATATGTGTGTAAAGAAAGAAAAAATGTATAAGTAAGGGTTGATGAAGGATAAGTATTGATATTTTATTTCAGTTCTATTATGCATGTGATCTACAATTCTGAGTTATGATGGTTACATGTGATTTATGATTATGGTTTATGACGATTTCACATGATTCATTATTTTGACCTATGATGGTTGTGTTTTGATTTAACCAAATGTGATATGTTTATACATGATGATTTGGTCAAAGATGCTAGTTTTACTTGTTGTGACAGGAAGTGAACAAAATTGCAAGTGTAACTTGTTGACGAGATACTAATGAGGTATGATTTGAAGATATTTCAATTTATTTTGAATCTAATGAAATTATGTGCTTGGTACAGGAATCAAGAAAATTCCCAGTTGGGTGATTGAAACTGACTGCAAGAATTAGTAGCATCGTCAAAAAGAATTAAAACAGGAAGAAATATGCTTGTAAAGCATTTCAAGAGCAACACCATTATGGGACACTTGTACCCAATAGTGTCCTTTTATTTCCATGGGTATGTTATGACCGGTATGATGGTTTTGAGGCATGTATGTGCTTTGTTTTTTTGACCTTATGATGTGAGGAAGCCTTTCCAAGGGATGGACTACCCAAGATGGGGGTACCAACGGAACTTGGAAGGTGTGTGGTTGCACGAAAGAAGGTGACCAGATTGCCCAAGGGACTGTGTAGCAGAGAAGGGAAGGTTGTAGATATATTTGTTTTGGTCATTAGCATTGCCAAATGGAATCAAATTCATATTGGGAGTGTGCCCTGGAACAATGAGCCAGTAATTGTTCACTAATAAGACAAGTGGTGATGGATTATAGCACTGGATAGAGGATGCAACTTTGAATTTGGCAGTGGATTCTAGAATTCCTTGGAAGGAGTTTAATCCTTGTATTTCCTTAAGGGTGGAGGTGTGAGCCTCTGGATTCCCTTGTTGCGGATGCATGCATCAGATTATTTTATTTGTTGGTTGAGAAAATGCTTATATATGTATATTATTGTAAATACTGCAATGAGCTATGTTATAAATCTCCATGGGTAGTATGTTTTGATTTCAGCGGTATTTCTAGTTATAGGTGTGATTGAACATCAAGGATGGTGTTCCCCCAAGAGGGAGTGTTTTGTTACAACCCTGGTAAAAAATAATGTAAAAAAAAATATAAGACCATGGTGATGGGACACTTATTCCAAGCTGAATGTTGGGAAAAACATCCTAGAGGGTGTTCATTTCAGTTAATATGGCTAAGGAAATTGGGAAAGGAAAAATGGCATACTTGGCACGTTTATTTATGAAAAATAATGGAAATTAGGAGAAAAGGGAGATGAAAGGTCACTGGTTGCATGTGAGGCAGAAAATGAAGGAAAATAATGGAAAATTAAGCAATTAGAGGCCTAATTGATAAAAAAGGCTTTTGAGGATCAGTTGGAAATATTTTGTTCAGTGCAGTTTTGGAGCTCTAATCATTCTCTCTGTCTCACTCACATTCTTTAGAACTTAGAGAATTCTTGGTGCACCCTTGGAGAGTGTGGCATACTTGGATATTTGGAGAAAGAAGGCAAAGGAAGAGTAGGAAATATCTAGAGGACTTTAGGAATAACATCTACAACAAGTTCTGAGTACAGGTACTGAGTTGCATGTATGTTTTCCTCAATAGCTTTTTAATGCAGGAGCATTGCATGAGATGAATTTCACCGACCTGTGTGGTCAAATTATCTTTTAGTAGAGAGGTTTGGATCTCTCGAATTTACTTTTATTTATTTATTGTAATAATTTTCCTTTATTTCATTTATTGTAATAGTTAGAGAAATTCTAAATTAGGAGGAAAAATATCAGACTATTAGAATGAAATGAATTGAACCTTGGAATAAGGATTTATTTGTTAATCTGTTAAAAATAGTGAGTACATTTAGTATAAAGGAAGGATAGAGTGAGAGACAAATATGATAGAGAGAGAGAAAAGAATTGATGTAATCAAGCCAAGAAGGGAAAAATAACTTTGTAATTTTTATTTTCTAAGTAATTGATTGAAGCATGGATGTCCAAGTAATTGTTCCTGTGCATGTGAATTCATCCAAAACCTGCTAAGGATAAGTTACAAAAGGAGTTAAAATTTGGGTATTATCTTTCTATTTTTATGATTTATTGTCTTGGCATCATAAATCCAAGTTAAACCTATTTTAGTGCATTTTTGTGTGATAAATCAAGTTTCAAGACTTAGAAAAACACTGAGGCAAATTACTGTGTTTATTGCAAAACTGTTGTTTTGTAACTTCAGCCGAAACCCAATTTTCCTTGTTCGAATTGCAATTCCCAAACTTAAGTCAAATATCACATCACACCGATATAATATTTTGCCACATCACTATCAGTGATTTTTATATTTATATGTTAAGTTATTGTAAGTTAATTTTAGTAAGTGCGATATCCGATAAGGTTTTCGCAGCAATTTGTGAAATCGCAAGATATAAAACATTGTGATATATGTTATATGCAATCTGCGATATAGTTAAAATCGCGAAGTTGCGATATTTTTGAGAAAGTGAGATATAATTATAAAGGGTCGATTTGAAGTTTATTTGTGGTAGAAAGGTTTTTTATTTGAGTTTGCCACAGGAATAGTGTGCATGTACGTCATTTTTGGTATCAAAGAATTGATTGAAATAGAGTTTAATTCAACAAGATGCCACCTAGAAGAGAAGCTGGCATAGGGAGAGGAATACCAGTAGAAAATGTGATTCTAATGGAAAAGGTTCAATGCCTTCATGCAAGGATGGAGACGATGGAAGTTGCCCAAAGGAGAGCACCTGATGAAGGAGACAACAGTGCTATAGAGGAACCTTCAGAAGAATAAGAAGATGAAGAGAATGAGACAACAAAATTTCTCAAGATGTTGATGAAGGCGAGCGAAAGACCAAAGATAGAAGTGCCTTTATATGATGGAAATATCAATGTGGAAGAATTAATGGACTGGATTAGTTCATTAGACAAGCACTTTGATTTTGAAGAAATCAAAGACAAAAATAAAGTGAAATTTGCGGCTACCAGATTGAAAGGCCACAGAGCCATTTGGTGGGAGGAGTTGCAGGTATCCAGAAAAAGAAAAGGAAAGCCAAAAATTAAATAGTGAGATAAAATGGTAAGTAAATTGAAGAGTAAGTTCATGCCAAAAGATTATCAGTTAAATCTTTTTAAACAATTACAGAATTTGAAGCAAAAAGGGATGACTGTCAAAGAATACACAAAATTTTTTTATAAGATGAATATCAGAGCAGGACATGTGGAAGAAATGTTGAGAAAGTAGCCAGGTAGATAAATGGCTTGAGGTATGATATCCAGGATGAGATCAGTTTATGAAATCTAAAAACGATTGAAGATGCTTACCAAGCAACCTTAAAAGTAGAGGAGAAAATGTTGAGGAATAAAATCCAGAGGAATAGAGGGAAAATTCCAGCAAGAGGAAGAGGAGCATTCAGACCCAGATTTCAGCATTCGCAAAGTGAAGCAGGAGGTTGGAGTAGCAGACTGCCACAGAGAGGAGACTCTGACAGAGGACGGTTTGTACCCAGAGGTAGAGCCCAAGGAAGTGAAATTTGGGGCTATACATGTGGTGAATGGGGACATGGGTCATGGGACTATTCTCATAATAAACCAACAACTCAGAAAAATGTGAATAAATCTGAAGCAAAGGAAGAAATTCCTTGAATTGCGGGAAAGAAGAACTAGCTAAAGCAAGAGAATCCTTATTATTGAAAAGGGTATTTCTTAAAGAAGAAAAATAAGCAGAAGAGGTAGTTCAAAGGAAGAATATATTCAGGACTATATGCAAGTCCAAGGGGAAATGTTGCAAAGTGGTAATTGACAGTGGAAGCACTGATAACCTTGTTTCCGCAGAGATGGTGAACAAATTGGAATTGGTTAAGATGGTACACCCTACTCCATATAAGGTGTCATTACTGCAAAAAGGACATCAAATTCTTGTGACAGAGCAATGCAAATTAGAGATACAAATTGGTACCTAAAAATATGTTATATTATGTGATGTAATGCTAATGGATGTATGCCACATATTGTTGGGAAGACCCTGGCAGTTTGATCGAAAAGTTGTTCATGATGGCCAAAGAAATACTTATACCCTAGAGAAGGATGGGAATAAACACACACTCACATTGAATAATGAAGGTAAGAAGGTCTGGAAGATCGTTATGCGGATGATTAAAAATAACCGCCGTAAGAAGTCGATATAAGGACATAATTACAATTTGCTATTGTGGAAAAACCAAAGGTAATTCTGAATTCTACAAATTTAGATGATTTTCCTGAAGAAATTAAAGATCTACTAAATGACCGTGTTGATATTATTGTTGATGAGTTTCCAAATGCATTACCACCAATCAGAAGTATTAGTCATCATATCTATCTAATACTTGGTGCGATTTTTTCGAATAAAGTATCATATAGGTTAACTCCTCAAGAAAATGTAGAATTTGGGAGACAAGTGCAAGAATTGATGGATAAGGGGTTGATAAGAGAGAGCCTTAGTATGTGTGCTGTACCAGCAGTACTCAACCTAAAGAAAAGCGGGGAATTTCGGATGTGTACAGATTCAAGAGCCATAAATAAAATCACCATTAGGTATTGTTTTCCTTTACCACACATGGATGAATTAATGTATTGCTTGAGTGGTTCAAAATATTTTACTAAAATAGATTTGAAAAGTGGTTATCATCAAATAAGAATAAGAGAGGGGGATGAATGGAAGACTGCGTTCAAAACAAACAGTGGTCTGTATGAGTGGTTAGTGATGCCTTTTGGACTCACTAATGCACACAACAAATTCATGAGATTAATGAATGAAGTCTTGAAGGAGTATGCAGGCAAGTTTGTAATTGTTTATCTTGATGATATTCTGGGTTTTAGTCAAAGTAAAGAGGAGTATCTAAAGCACCTTAAATTAGTTTTAAAAACTTTTCAAAAAGATAAGCTGCTAATAAATTTGAAGAAATGCAGTTTTATGAAGGAAGAGCTAGTTTATTTGGGATTCGTAGTCTCTAAAGAAGGCTTAAAGATGGACCCAAAAAAGTCCAAGCAATTTTGAATTGCCCGACTCCAAAGAACATATTTGAGGTAAGAAGCTTTCATGGTCTTGCAAGTTTGTACAGGAAATTTATCAAAAGTTTTAGTCAGATATGTGTGCCAATTATTGAAACAATTAAGGAGAATAATCAGCCATTTAAGTGGACGAAAGCTGGGATGCAGGAGCATCGTGAACCTAGCCAGCAATGTGACATCTTTGGTCACATGTTGTGGCTAATTTATTTTATTAATTGGAAATAGAATAAACTTAGGAATAATTTAATAATTTATTTTATTAAATTTGTTATTTATTTTTAGAGAATTGTTAGTTTGTTTTATATTTAATTAAATTTGGCATAATTATAGAATTGGTTTCTTTCCCTGCGTGGAATAGAGCCAATATAGGAGCAAATGCTTAATAATAGGAAGGCATTGGTTTGTTGAGGTTTTCTAGAAGAATACTATTCTAAGAAGATTAGTTTCACATATTTGTATAAATTAGAGAAAGCTGAAGATGAAAGTGTGTGAGAGATAGAGAAGTATTAGCATAAGAAATGTAAATGCAGTGGGGCAATTAATGAATTATTAGCCTATGTTGTGATTAATCTCATTGAGGTGATTAATCTCATTGATGATTGTCGATATGTACACTGCAAATTCAAGTGTTAGTAAATTTAGATCATTCCAATTGTAGTTGATATTTTGAGTTTTATTTAACCTGCAATTTATGTATATTTTGGTATATGTATATTCTGTTGGAGCGTGTGAAATTCAGGAGGAGGATTGCGTTCACGTAAGACTGCAAATCGATGAGCAATTGATCAAATTCATGATTTGCCGTGCCAAAGTGTAGTTAGGAATCAAGGTCTACGACGGGAGAAGGCGCAGTGTTGTGCAAGAATGCCACAACATGTGGGGTTGAAGAGAATGCCACAACCGCAGTCTTGGTAAGGCGTAGCCGGAATCACATGGAAACTGCAGCCATCTGAACACAATGCGATATTGGAATGTTCAGAACTAAGACCACAGCAGCAAGACCCCACGCAGCCACGGTTGAAAGAATTCAGGGAATTCTGCGACATATGAAGACCAAGTGTGTTAGTGAACCATGGAAAGATTTTGAAAGGATTGCAGAACCCAGATTCCGTTATAGTGGTGTAAAAGTTGTTGTGGTGACTTGTGAAGTGTGGAAATAAACCAAATAGCGCTCGTTTTGATTGTTGGGCATTCAAAAAAATCAACGAGCTCCATTTGCCTTATTGTATATTCAAACAATGAAGTTTTAAAGATCGTCCTGAGTTATTTAATAGCATTTATATAACTTATGCGTGGAAGGAAATTGTAATTCGTGTAGTGGCAGCAAAGGTTATTTATATGTGTAAGTAAGGGACATAGTAAATCGACCTTGAACACTTAGACTGATGACAAATCAATCTCATCATGTGTGAAGAATAGATCTGGAATTTGTGAAATTGCATATTTTACTACAATGATTTAAACACTGGGACTTGTGTTTTGTTTTCCTACATCAGAAGCAGTAGACCGAAACTTCAGACTATTGAAAAAGAAAATCATAGAAAAACCAGTTTTGGCCTTACCAAAATTTGAAAAAGTTTTTCAAGTCGAAACTGATGCTAGTGGAGTTGCAATTAGAGCAGTTTTAAGTCAAGAACAGAGATCAATAACATATTTCAGCAAGAAATTGAATGAAGCTAAGAAGAAATACTCATCCTATGACAATGAGTTTTATGCTATCGTGTAGGCATTGAAAAAACATAGGCATATATGTTAACAAAAGAACTTATTTTATATTCTGATAATAATGCATTACAATTTATCAATAACTAGCCAAAGTTGAGCTACAAGCATGCCAAGTGGGTGAAGTTTTTGTAGAGTTTTACTTTCATGACTAAGCATACAAGCGGTAAGTTGAACAAAGTCATTGATGCTTTGAGTAGAGTGAATTTAATTGTGCATGAATTAAAAATTGGTGTCGTGGGTTTTGAAGAGATGGTTGACATGTATAAGGAAGATGTAGAAATTAAATACATTTATGCAGCTGTGTAGAATCTAGCAATTCACAATAGAAGCCAGTGGTTGGATTATCTTATCCAAGGAGGTTTGCTTTAAAAAAAAAACAAGTTGTGTATTCCCAAATGTTCTATGAGGGAAAACATAATGAAAGAAAAACACAACGGAGGCTTATCTGGACACTTTAGACAAGACAATACTTTTTCTCAATTAAATTCTTTTTATTACTGGCCAAATATGCAAGCTGATGTTAAGAGGTTTGTTGAGAAATGAAGGATTTGTCAGCACGCTAAAGGGAGAAGCCAAAATACTGGATTGTGCCATCCATTGCCAATACAAAACCGACCTTGGGATGCAGTTAGTATGGATTTAGTTTTGGGTTTGCAAAAAAATCAAAGGAAAAATGATTCTATATATGTTTTTGTTGATATATTTTCGAAAATGGCTCATTTTATTGCATGCAAGAAGACTAGTGATGCAACTCATATTGCTAATCTGTTTTTTTTTCAGAAATTGTAAGGTTGCATGGGCTTCTTGTAAGTATTGTCTGACAAGGATATAAAATTTCTTGGGCATTTTTGGAGAACTCTATGGAAGAAACTAGGTGCCAACCTTATTTTCAACTCATCCTATCATCCTCAAATGGATGGACAAACCGAAGTAGTAAATAGAAGCGTGGGAAATATATTGAGGAGCTTAGTTTATAAAAATCCAAGCAGTGGGATTTATCACTTGCTCAAGCCGATTTTTCTTATACGGATAATTCTAACCAGAATATTGGGATGAGTCCATTCCATATTGTTTTTGGGATGAATCTGAGAGGTGTGTATGAGCTCAAAAATTTGGGCAAACATGAGAAAAGGAGCGCAAAGGTGGAAGAGTTTGCAAAGAAGATGCAGAGGCCATAGGAAGATGTCAAAGAAGGATTATAGGAAAGCAGTAGCAAATACAAACAAAGAAATGATATGAGGGGAAATAAAAATAATTCCGAGTGGGTGATCTCGTCATGGTATACCTAAGAAAAGAAAGGTTTGATGTTGGGAATTATAACAAATTGAAGATTAAATAGATAGGGCCGTACAAAACTGTAAGAAAATTTTCAACCAATTCCTATGAAATTGAGTTTCCAGAAGGAGTTGGTATATCTCCAACCTTCAATGTTGCAGATTTGTACCCATACAAGGAGCTTTTGGTAGAGTGCCTACAAGATGAACCTGCAGAGGATGAAGTTAGGAATTTGAATTGGGAAGAAAAAATGCCGGAGACAATTAAAATAGAGGTGGAAGATGTTTTAGAGAGGAGAATAGCTAAAAGAACCAGAGGACAGATTTATTTTTAGTATCTAGTAAAATGGAAGGGAAAGCCAGTGGAGGATGCTAGTTGGTTGACAACGACAGAATTACAGAAGTATGGAGCAAATCCTGAAAGTTTGATGGATGATTCCTTTCTTCCCTAGGAGTTAGATGCAGGAGCATCACATGAGATGAATTTCACCAACCTTGTTACAAGTTATTTTGTCACCATAACATTTGAATGTTTGTATAGGTCTATCACTACCTATATCATGTTCCCTTAGAAGTCAAAAACCTTAATCTTCCTGAATCAAGTCTTGGAATTGGAGAAAAGCTCTATAAAACCCTTAAAATTCTACCTCTACACTTTTTCCTGTACTTTTTCTTTTTTTTTTGAGTCCACCGGATGTTTGGTCTATAAGCTGAAAACCTTTAAAGTTTTGATATATTACAGTAAGAAATGCAAATTAATTACCAAAAAAATGACTAAAATTTGCATATAAATGACTATTTTTCGGTCAGTGACCAATAGTAGCTAATTTACAGTATCTTATAATGCGACCAACTTTTAGTCGTTTTTAGCTTAGTCATTAATTGGTTATCTCAATTTTGTTTTCTAGTAGTATATTTGGTCATTAATATAGTCATTTATTTGGTCATTAATTTAGTCATTGATTTGGTCATTGATTTAATCATTGATTTAGTCATTAATTGTGACAATTAATGACCAAATATACAACAAAATATATTACTATATGATCACCTGAGAAAACCAATTAATGACAACAAATATGACTAAAATGTTGGTCGTGTTATAATATACTGTAAATTAGCTACTAATAATCATATATATGCAAATTTTGGTCATCGTTTGAAGCCAATTAATTACGAAAGAAATATGACTAAATTTTGGTCCTGTTATAAGATACTATAAATTAGCTACTAATAGTCATATATATGCAAATTTTGGTCATCGTTTGAAATCAATTATTGACAAAATAAATATGACTAAATTTTGTTCATGTTATAAGATACTGTAAATTAGCTACTAATAGTTGTATATATGCAAAATTTAGTTGTCATTTGTAATCACAAATTTATCATTTTCAGTAGTCAATTATATATTTTTTGGTATTTTTATATTCATTATATAAACGACTAATTTAGTAGCTTATATTAATTTCATTTACTTTTATTAATAACCATTATAAATGACTAATTTAGTTGTATATTCATTTTATTTGTGTTCATCATTAATCGATATAAACTACTAATTTAGTAGTTTTAAATTGATTTTGTGTTCATTATTAATCAACATAAATTAATTTGTAAGATTTTAAAAATGTCATACAATGTGCATGTTCATCTAATATGAAAACACAAATTTGCATATATTAATTACAATACTAAACAATATCAAGTGAAACTATAAATAATTTCAACCACATAAATTATATTATATGAAATGTTAAAGTATTACACTGAGTTTCCAACTTAATATTAGTTGGACTACAATTTACACATGAAATGATGTTTCACCACTTCAAAACATTATCATTGTGTTTTCAAGGCGTTACAGGTGAATTCACCAACTTTGAAGACTTGATCATGAGTCTTTATATGTGTGTATTATGCGAGATATTGGCTCTAAGGGTATCACCAGACTAGTTCTTCTCTCTCTTTTTACATTTGTCGCTCCAATGTTATTGCTCTCCTCTTTTTTCAATTCCTGCTTCTTACCATCAATATTAAGTTCATTTTCTGAAGAAAAAAAATAAGATACAATGCAGAGTGTAAGACATGAAAGACAATGAACACTAGAATATAAAGTAAATTATACTATAAATAGTTTATACGACATATACCTCAACATCAGCAATGTCAAAGCCATTTTTCCCCATACAAGTAAGAAACTAAAACAAATTTTCTTCAGTGGAGAGAGAGTGGCCACTATAATGTGGCCAGATGACCTGTATAAACAAAGAAAATAAAATGTCACCATATATAGAAAAGAACACCTTAGTAACTTAGTATTCAACTTTCAGGTAACGCTTAGGAACAATCATGTCAACTAAGTCGATGGCTCAGGTGGCTAAGAGATCTCTAAAATAAAATGAATCATATCCAAGAAATGGTATGCATTGTCTCCCCATCCTTTTTCCAATCACATTTCCTATAACCTGCCCACAAGAGAGTCAAGTAACAATCAAACGAAGACATTGACATTTGTTTTTATCTTTTATATATATAAAATTTGAATCTGATTTGTTTCATGAACACATTACTTCATACTTAAAGCCTTCCTAACATATGAGAAAGTATCAATCAAGTAGTATATCAGAAAAATTGACCTCAATGAGGTCCTCAAACAATTTCTACAATATCAATATTTTTCTTGTTGTGATATCTTAGGTAGAAAAAGAACATATCTCCAAAATAAAAATGCATATAGTACTTATGTTCAAACTTTGTATATGGTGTATTCTTAAGCAGCTTTTTAAGATGTTCCTCCGCCTTTACCAAAGTGAATTGTAGCTTGGTTAAACTATGTATCTTTTCATTCAACATCAATTTCTGCAAGATAAATGTCACACATTATTCTTTCCCATTTCTCAACATGCTACATATGATAAATTGAAAGTCACATAAAACCAAGAGCAAACCATTTTCTAACCAAAACAAACAAACAAACAATGTCTCTAATAAAACATCATTATAATATTAGAAAATGAAAAGAGGGTGGACCATTTTTGTTGTTTGACTTTACCTATTTTTGTTATGAAAGTGCTCGAGCTTCAGGACCGAACAAATGTGAGGGAAGTCGTAAATGTGAAAAAAATTATGTTGACCTAATTTGTAGACTTCTTCAAAATGATGTGAATGATGCCATTTTCAGATGTGGTAAATCTCATAATAAGAAATGGCATGTATTCTAATAAATTACATTGCAATAACTACCATGGGCCTCCACAGGTTATAGGTCCTCAGTATGTTAATCTTGATGATGAAAGAGAGATGGCAACGATAAGTATGGGTGGTCCTAGTTTGTATGGTGGATATCTTCAAACCAAGGTTGTCATCTCAATGAACCTAGGTTCTGACATGGTAAACCTAGATCTGGTCTTCACCCAATTTCATTCCATCATACTTTGTCAAGACTCAAGAGGAAATAATGGTCCTTAGCTTATAATAGGGTTGCTTTTGAAGTTATAGATAAAGCTTATCCAAAGAAAATGGATTTTTGGGCTCCAAGAGATATGGATAATTTAAATGATAACAATTATATGTTTTTTTCCCAAGATTCAAATGTAGGGATACATTTTGTGGATTTTACTAATAAATAGAATGAGAGAAATAATCCATGAGGAGAATCTACTAGTCATTGTGATTAGGGAAATACTCGAAGATAATAAGACTATTTAGGTTCAAATCAAAGATGGTGTTGATTCTTGTAGCTCCTCAATTGTTGGTAGTTTTTAAGGTAGAAATTTTAGTTCTTCAAGGATGGGGTCCTTCAGCATAATTGCATTTGCCTTGGTCCTATCACCCAAAATCAAAACATAATCAATAAAGAGTAAATATGTCAAGTTTAGGGCAATTCCTATTTGTATAGTTGTCAAGCTTATAATTCTTTTTTACTCTGTTATAACTCTGTTGAGACCACCTACTCTACAGTAAAAAAATAGCAGAGGAGCCATTAGTCATACCTACCCATGGTCTCTTGTAGGCATGATAGAAGAATAGGCTGAGCCATTAATTAGAATTGCAAAGATATTGAGGAAAGATAGTTCATTATCTGGTTAACCAATTGCACATTGAACCGTATATGAATGAGTATCCCTAAATAAAGCCAATTTTCTCTATCATATGCCTTGGAAAGACAAACTCACTAACATTGCTTGTAATTTTTTGGTTTGATGTTATAAATTACTTCTTGGGCTACTCCTATTCTGTAATGGATTTGTTTCCCAGAAAGGATGAAAAATTGTTCTAATGACATGGAATCAACTTAGTGGATTTTGACCCTACATGCAATAATTTTTGCAATGATTTTCTAGATGCAATTACATAGTGATATGGGTTTGAAATCATCTCATTCTTGTCTAATTTTTGGGATTAAGGACTGAAATGTTGAATTGAAAGCTCCCAAATCCTGCTTTTGTATTTTAATTTGTCAGCAATTCTTGGTTTGTTTGAAGGAAGTCATAGAACCACTAGAAGAATTCTATTGTCCCACGAAGTGACTGAGGGTTCTTATAATTTTGGAAAGAATGCAAAATTGTTTGTAATTCTTCCTTTTATATTTGATCCATCAATGCCTCATTACCCACCTCCCCTACCAAACTAGGGAAATATGAAGTCATCTTTAACTATCTCTCTTAAATTTATTCTATCATCCTCTTTATAAATTACCTCAAAATGGTCGATTAATGAGCAAACTGCTCCTCAAGATAAGACACCTTCTCATGAGGAAAAGTTCGTTGATAATCAAAATCTTGAGGCAATTGTTCATTACAATTATGAGATGTTGAAGAGAGAAAATATCTTCTATTTAGTAAAGCTATGCACGAATGTTAGTGATTTGGTACAAGGAAAGACATGCACAATGAGGGAATTGTGGAGATTCCCTACAACCCTTTTCTCAAATGTGACACTTGAGGATGTATTCTTATTAAACAACTATATTTGAGAACATTCACCACTTTGAAGGCAAGACTATTTTGGATGTAGGTGCAAGAAGTTTGATGCAAGCTCTTGCACCCGACCCGACATCCCACCTGCTTACCTATGACTACGATCTATGTGCTTCCCTGCTTGTCAACTGCAGTTGCTCCAATTCTCGGTTGGATTGTGCCTGAAGGCCTGTCACTGCGGCTTCAACTAGGCTACTCGACCACGTGTGGTGGCTACTAAACCTGCACTGAAACATGTCAAGCTAGCTCTGATAGCACTCCTCCATCCACAAACTATGCAGACAATTGCCCTTCTATCGGTCATTTGTGTGTCTTTTCCCTCGCGATTTCTCGACAGTTGAGTGGTGTCGACTAGTCTAGCCCGTGTTGCTTCCTTCTTAGTGAGTTGCCACCTTATGCTTATTATGGTTTTGTTTTTGTCGAGTGCAGACTTGCATGCAGGCCACAGTTCTTCCACCAACGACTATTGACCATACCTTCCCACCTCTCCTGGAAAAATGCACTCAAAACTGCGTGCTTCTTTGAGGTGATCTAGTAGATCCTTTTCTACCAACCGAAATGTTGACCACCCCTTCTTCGCACAGTTTTCTTTTCCTATTGGCAGAAGGGTTTGACCCTTATTTCAACCACTTTGGTTTTGCCATGACTGACACGGACTTGTCACTTATGGATTATTTATTCAACCCCTATACAACATACAAACTTATCTATATGACCCTTTTTCAATCCTTAAAAAAATTAACAATTGCTTCAAGGCACTATACGATCAATTTACTTTGGTCCTAAAAATTTTTCTTTTGCACGATCACAATCAAACAAGTTTGGAACGAACGAGTTGGGAATGTCATATATGTTTATATATATATATAAATTTATAAATAAGTTAATAACACATTATCTTGCAAGAAAAAAGGGAATAAGACCCATAGATGACAAAATGAGTTCTATCGGTGGTGTGTTAGTGTTAGTATCTTCATCCCTCGTCCGGTGATCAAAATTCTCTTGTTGTGCATATTAGGTGTCTCATAGTTATTTGCGTTCCATTAGGAGCATGGATCATCTGACGGTAGTGGCTTGTCTTGAGATTTTTCCCTCATATCCTTTACTTGTGGCCCATTCCTTTCATTAAGATCATCTGCCAGTCACTATTTGTCTCATGGTTTACCAAAAGTCATTTTAGAAGTGATCCCAAATAACCATTAGAATTCTAGGGTTTCATTAATAAGGTCTTCAGAATGCCCAATAATGGTTAGCAGGTGCATGAGGAGTTTGAAATAAGGTTCCAGTACTAAAAACTTCATCATCATATGCTTAATAATGTATTTTCTTCAAAACTCTGTTTTGAAGAAAAATAGAGTATTTCATCTTTTTATGTATAAATGTAATGTAATTTCAAGTTTTATCAATTGTAAAAATAATTTCACTGGCAACCCTGGTCACCTTTTTCAAGCTCTAGCAAATCCATTCCCTGCAGGGAAAACAGAAAGCACATCACTCAGTCAAAAAGACAAAATGAAGCAAGTTGTTTAAAACAGAGCTTTAAAAAGTGTCAAAATATGAAACATTACAAAGTGGGTTTTTTTTTTAAATGGAGAATTAAAGATATTTGGTATATAAATCATTTTTATGTTTCAAGAGTTCATTTGTATTCCAAGAGGAGAGATTGAGCCAAGGAAAAACGGTGTAGAACGAAGGGAGAAGTTTGAAGGAAAATTTGTGCAAGTTTCAGTGTGCGGCGCATTGGCTGGGTGACGCGGCGCATTGGACAGGCGCGACGCATTGGGTCGGCCCCCACTGTGTTAAGAATACACCTGCATGACGCATAGGAGTGACGCGGCATGTTGGGTTGGTTGCGCGACACGTAGGGCCACAAAGAAATTTCACTATGATTTCTCTTCAAATTTCAAATCTCCTCGGTCACCTCCGGTCCAAGTAAGTCAAGTAACCCCTCCATTGCCAATGAACATAAATCTTATGATGTCTACGAGGATTTAATAAAAAAAAATTCAAACCCTATTTTCTTGTTCAAGAAACATTTCCTTAGCGTTTATATTTTGGTTTTGTGCCTATCACTTCCACTTCCCCACCTTGTTATTCCCTCATCGCTGTTATTCTAGTTCCATCAGCCCATTTCCCTATTCCCCATATCCCTAAAATTCATCTACCCTATTCCATATTCCCATTATCCCATCCTAATTACAAATTTCCCAAACTCCAAATGTTGTCCCAAAAACCTAGTGATTGCCCCTAAAACTTTTTAAGTCCCCAAATTTCAATTGGCAATACTCCCAAAATTCCCCTTACCCTCTCCATTCATAGCCCCTCACATATTGTCATACATTTGGCAACAAAAACCAAAGACACCAAAACTCCTCATACTCATCCAAAACAACACAGACTTTGGCAAACATGGAGACAGATTCCTCTTATGACCGAGATAGTGACTCTACAACTGAATTGCATGCACCTAGGAGACCTCACAAGAGTGGCAGACATGTGAGGGAGGAGCCTACTTCACTGGTCGAGCTGCAGGCCTATCCCCTTGCTATTTCATGTTTTCAACGTCAGTTTTGTTATCAGTTTTGTGAAATGGTTGCTAGATTCCACCACCATCATGAGCTGGCCAGATTGTTTGTGCTGCATTTACATAATGGCCAAGTCACTCTCGCAGGTGTGACATTCACTTTAACACCTGAGTCTATCTCTCTGGCAACCGGTATTCCAAATGTTGGAGAGCAATGGAACAAAAGGCAGCAAGTTGACAGGGAACACTATGAGCCATATATCAAGCCCGGTTTTTTGAGACAACTCAGCAGAGTTTTTCCCTTTCGGTTCCTGAAATATTCATACGCTCCTTTGATGAAACTCATTATCAAATATTTCAGTTTTGAGGGCCAGTTTTCTCGCCTTTATGCCTATCATATCAGGTCGCTGATGCATTTTACTAGGGTGAGAATGATGAACCTCCCTTATTTCATGTGCCAGAATATTGAGAAGATGACCACCCTAGTGCAAAGGAAAACTCCTGAGCAGCAGTGTAACAGTATCTATCACTTTGCACTCATCAAAATTGTGGTTATGCATCAGCTTGGCTTGCAGGATATTTCATGGGAGGATTTCATTTCTAATGATTTCTTCACAGCTCCTCAAGTACCTTCGGAGGCTTTTCATGAGGCAGGTGAACCTTCCTATTAGCAGGAAGGTCATGAGACACAGACCGCTAGTGTGCCGGTGTTTGTCACTTATCAGATGGGCACTAGAGGGTTGTTTGCAGCAGCCAAGCGAGTATTATCTCCACCCAGGGTGGAAGGGGTCTCGCTTCCTTCATCAGCAGTACAGGTACAGGACAAGGGTAAGAGGCCAATACATGATGAGGGGCCTTCAGGAGGCCAAGATACAGACTTCATACTCATTGATGATGATTTGGGCTCACCAAGCTCAAAGCTGAGAGAGATTGTTCAGGAGCAAAAGGCGGAGATAAAAAATTTGTCTGTCAAGTTTCAAAGAGCCCAGTGGATAATCAACTACCTTGAGCAGAGAAACAAACATCTAGAAGATCAGCAAACTATCATGGAGCTATAAAACATACGTGAGAACCGGCAGGCTGCCAAAAGGAGCAAAACCGAGATGACATCTATTGAGCATGAGATTGAGGCTGATCGTGAAACTTGGCTTAAAAGGGTAAATATTCATTTGGAAAAGCTGTTGGAGAAGGCCAACAAGGAAAATAACATGTTGAGGCACATGGCGAATCATTATTTGGAAAGAAATCATGTTTGCAAGGCATGAATCAAGATCCTGAAGGCTAAGTTGAAGAAGGCCTCAAAGCGTCGGAAAAGGCAAGATAGACTTCAGATTTTGGCCGATGCTTCCTTGGCCCAGCATAGTACATGATGGAGGACACTCAGCCCAAATTTCAAGAAATTTGGGACACTTTTTGCAAATTTTGATTTTTTGGCCTAAAAACAGATTTTTCAGCTCTGTGCGCTGCGCCACTTGGCGCGCGCTTATGATTGGGGGCTCCTCTTGGTGCAAAATTTACATTTTTGGATTTTTCATGGAAAATTATGAATGCATACCTATGGCCAAGTGATTTTGACAGGTTTTGGGCTTCTAGAAGGGTCAAAAACAGCCTAAAAATGATCTTTCTGCCCCTTTTTGGACACACAGGAAGCAGTGTTGGGAGAACTCATTTTTGGAGGGGAAAATGGAAGCCAAATTCAGAAATTCCACTTGTGTTGGAAAGTAGACAAGTATAAATTTCCAACAAGCCCACTTGGAGCAAATTTGGACATCGGGAAGGCCTTTAAAATCGGCTCCAAACTGGCGTGACGCATAGAGAAATCAAGCGCGGTGCATTGGGGATTTTTGCTCATTTTGGACTCAGTAACTCTGTTTTTCGCCTAGTTTTTGACATTTTGACTTTCTTGCTTCCAAATGTTAAACTCATGATGTAATTTGATGTACTTTGATGGATCTTGATGTAATTTTGTTAAATTTTTACTCATGGAGGTAGATTCATCCATCAAAAGGTGAATTGCAACTGAATGAATCAGTTTCCTATCTTATAGAGGCAAGTTGTTCCACTGCCTATTTTCTAGTTCTTAGTTTAGATATTGTTGAAACAGCTCCTAAAATTGTGAGCTCGACCCCTAGAGGCTGGGGATGAGTTAGTTTTGTCTATATCTTGTAGTTTTTCAGTCATTAGCATGGTTGGACACTTGGGATTGCTTTGAGCATCATTGTACATTCATCTCTACAGTTTGGCAAAGGAATAGACCAGGGTTTGCAGCACTCCTTGGGATTCATGTGGCTCTTTGTTTTGATGATGTGTTTCTCTCTGTTAATGTAAGTTTACTGGTGTTTCATGTGTATCATTTTCCCTCTTATTTCTTCTTAAGTTAAACAAACAAGGATAAATGTGGAATTCATTAAAATTTGAAGTGCTCTACCTAGGGTTTGTTTAATTTTATATGTTTTCAATTGTTTGAAGAGGATTCCTAAAATTTTCTTACCCTATTCAACTCCTCACCGGTCTGAGCTATCCATTTCATTCAAAATTGAAGTGTCAAAATAATTGCCTACATTGCCCCATTCAGATCTTTGCAAAAACTAGGCCTCATTCCCCAGACCCAAAATCTGCCCTTCCCTTTGATCCAACAAACACCCTCAAAATCAAATCAAACTCTTTTACATATATACCTAGCCTAAAATCAGCCTTCATTTAAGTCATCTCAAGTCTCATTGATCATTTTTTGTTTAGATTGACAAGGAGAGAGCCCTCTCCCGATCTGGTAGGGCTAGCTACCAGGTTAAGCGTGGTTTGATGTTACCCTAGATTCTGCCTTTCTCAGCCTGAGGTAGATTTAGGCCATAACATAGTGGCGACCATACTGGGGAAGATTGTTTTCTTGTTAGTGTTATTCATTTTATAAACTACAGATGGAGCCTGAAGTTATGCCAGGTAGCGTTCGAACTGCACATTGCTTTGCAAGTGCATAAGTAGATAAACGCTGCTTTAGTCAATCTTCGGTCTAGTTTTATAAATGTAACACTTGACTTGTAAATTTCCCCAGTACATCAGGTAATTCTAGACTTTTGGATGATGAGTGTAGAATCTGATAGGCTGAACAAGTTGATTTTGTCCGTTTTATTTTTTGGAATAGTTCAACACACTGGCTTCCAGACGACACACCAGGGAAAATCCGGATCCCGATCCACCTCCTGTGTATGAAAATCCAAATCTTATTCCAAGAATAATTCATCAAGAAAGTCCTGTGATTCCTGTGTTCAAATCTCATTCATGTCCTATTGTTTTTGAGTATCTCGAAGATCTTGAGTTTGACGAACAATTTGAGTTGTCATTGTTCTTGAAATTGAAAAATCTAATAGATCCATTGACAGTTACATCTTGAATATTCATAATTCCATTGTGGCCACAAACATTCCTGAATTCATAGAGTTTGCATAGGCAACTCTTGGGTCATCCACAATTACATCTAGTTCACAAATTCCTACTAAGCCTCCTTTTATTCCCACCATTCCCATGCAAAATTCTATCTTTGATCAACAATCTACAGTAGTATCACCTCCCTCCACACCACATATACCTCATACATCAGCTACTCTGACTCCTCCTATATCCCCAAACCCGGTTGTAAATCCACCTAGAGAAATGGCTGCCCGATTTGCACCCCTTGTGTTGCCTCAAAATTTGGATGACATGCCCGCTAATTATCAAAGAAAAATTCCATTGTTTGATGGCACTCATCAAAGTGTTACTGCTCAGAAACATGTGGATAGGATGGCAGATTTATTTGACCTTCATGAGATTGATGTTGAAAATGTGACAATGAGACTGTTTGTACAAACCTTTGGAGGTGAAGTAAGGAAGTGGTTCAGAGCTTTGCCAGCTAGAAGTATTGCTACAGTGTCTAATATTCAGAGAAAATTCTTGGATCAATGGGAAGCGAAGAAAGACCCTCTTCAAATCCTTTCCGAATATGATAATATCAAGCGAAACGTTGGTGAGTCTGTTCAAGACTATTGTATTAGATTCAATTCTTTTTAGAATGCAATTCCTGTTGATATAAAGCCACCTAGGGGGTCGGATTTAATTAAGTTTCCATATGGCTTCGATCCTGACATTGCCTATCAGTTAAGAGAAAGAGACCCGGGCACTTTAGAAGACATGCAGAAAATTGCATTCAGTGTTGAAGCTAATCTGCTTGCCAGGAGAGCTAGAATGAAAGCTAAAAAGAAAGTAGCAATAAAGGAAGAGGTTTCCACTTCAGATCAAGTGCTCCGTAAGATGGAAAAGATGTTTGAAAGATAAACAATTGACAAGTCTGAACTACAAGTCAGAAATCCTAATTTCTATGGTCAGCAGCAACCACAATTTAGAATCAAGAAAGGAGAGCAACGAGTACAAGAACCAACAGTACAACAACAAGTGAAGACACCTTTACAGTAGAATTTTCTACATGGTCCGGAATCAGATGATGAGGAGAATGTAATTGGAGAAGAGAATCATTTCTTTACACCAGATGATATGCCAATTTTTATCACTGAAGATGAGGAGTATTCCGAGAGCTCAGCTATACAAAAAGATGAGAATTTCATTTTGGCAAATGAAACAGCCCTTGAAGAAGAGTCTGATGAATATCAGAGGGGATACATGAATGCCTTGACTTCCCAGCAATGAAAATATTCACTCAGAAGTAGAGATGTACCCGTTAATCCAATTCAAAAGAGAAAGGAAGCTTCAGCACCAAAGAATGATTCACACGTTGTGCAGAAGAAGGGAAAAGAGACAGTTGATCCCACTACTAGAAAATCACCATTAGCAAATGAAAGATCCAATCAGCCAAATATATGAAAGGATAAAAATGAAAATAAGGATGTTCCAGCTAAAGAGGTAGAGAAAACTTCAGTTTTTAACTTAGAAAATGAAATTGCTAAGTTAAAAGTGCCCATTCCTTTGACTGAATTGATGAAGAATAGCAGCTCTAAGGGTCAGGTGTCTAAGATTTTGAGTTTGGATCCATTTTCTGATATGGTAAACGTGGAAGACGATCACCTAAGTTTATTTTTGGTCTAGCATTGGATGGTGAGTCTCCAGATAGT
The DNA here is from genome assembly GCA_034641835.2 of Pinus albicaulis. Taxonomy (NCBI): domain Eukaryota; kingdom Viridiplantae; phylum Streptophyta; class Pinopsida; order Pinales; family Pinaceae; genus Pinus; species Pinus albicaulis. Next base: position 109,541,674 of record CM076582.1, read on the forward strand.
GATGTACCTCCTTTTTACATCAGCCTTAGATTGCACGACTATGTGTTACACAATGCTATGTTTGATTCCGGAAGACAATGTCTAACAAAATTTTGAGAGTAGGATATTATTGGCCAACTCTCTTTGTCGATATGTACAAGAATGTTAAAGTCATGAATGTCGATTTTTGAAGGAAGGAGAAATTGTAGCCCTTACCCCTCTCAAGCCCATTGGCGGTGTCTTTCGCCAGTGGCTTGATTTCTACTGCAAAATCCATCCTACTTCTTCAGCACAACATAAGTGGATCCTTACAGTGACGGACTATTTTACCAAATGAATTGAGGTGATTCCCACCAGGCAGGCCACAGATTCGGTAATAATTTCATTTCTTGAAAACAATATTTTGTCTCATTTTGGCTGTCAAAACACGCTGATCACTGATAATGCAGCAGCCTTTAAATCTAAAAGAATGATTGAATTTTGTGATAAGTATCAAATTACTTTGGGGCATTCAACCGCATATCATCCACAAGGCAACGGATTGGCCGAATCCTCAAATAAATCCTTGGTCAATATTATCAAAAAGCTGCTGGAAATAAACAAGAAAAGTTGGCATAAGAAATTGGTTAATGCACTTTGGGTAGACAGAGTAAGTCAAAAGAAATCTATAGGCATGTCTCCTTTTGAGCTCGTGTATGGTGTTGATACGGTATTCCCAACCTCTCTCGTAGTTCCAGTGGTTAAAATTCTGCAGGAAGCTGGCAGCGAAGATGATCATATGCAACGGAGAATAAATAAAATGATCCATTTACAGCAGACTAGAGACGAGGTTTTTCATAACACTTTCAAGATGCAAGAGAGAATCAAGAAGATATATGATCGAAAGGCAAAGGCGGAAAAGTTTCAAATAGAAGAAGTGGTGCTAAAATGGGACGCAATAAATGAAGATAAAGGTAAGCATGGCAAGTTTGAGAATCTTTGGAAAGGACCTTTTAAAATTGCTGCATATCGAGGCCAAAATGCTTTCCTTTTGAAAGAAATGAATGGAGAAGATTTTCCAGGAGGGTCGGTCAATGGTCGGCTACTCAAACGTTACTATTTTTGAAATTTTTTCTGTTGTCATACATATCACTGTACATACCAGTTTGTTTAAGTTTCATTACAAGCGTGTGCTGTCATCATTCTTTCAGTTTGGGGCCCGAGGTGAAGGCTATAAAACTGAAAGTTGATCTTAGTTTTGGTTTGGTTTGTTGAGTCAGGTCTTTCACTCATTTTTGGTTTCGAAATTGAGTCAGTTTTCAGTTTTGAAAATGATTCAAGAGTCTGGTTTTGGTTTGTCGAAGTTATTGACTCCATAGCCCAATGGACGAAGGAACTTCCTACTTTCCCAGAAATCCGTAGTTCTTGGCACCTCCATGGAGCTACCATCCCCATTGCAGCCAATGTTAGTGTCGGTATCTTCATCCCTCCGTCAGTGATAAAAATCCTCTTGTTGCATTGAATATTAGGTGTCTCACTCGGTCGGCTACATTCCATTAAGAGCATGGATCATCTGATGGTAGTGGCTTGTTGTTCATATGCCTCATGTCTTTTACCTGTTGGCCCATTTCCATTCATTAAGATCATTTGTAGTCACTTTTTGTCTCATAGTTTGCAAAGAGTCATTTTTAGGGTTTTAGTGTCATTAGGTCTAGGGTTTCATTAATAAGGTCTTCAGAATGCGCAATAATGGTCAGCAGGCACATGAGGAGTTTGAAATAAGGTTTCAATACTAAAAAATTCATCATCATATGCTTAATAATGTATTTTTCTTCAAAACTTTGTTTTTAAGAAAAATAGAGTATTTCATCTTTTTATGTATAAATGTAATGTAATTTCAAGTTTTCTCAGTTGTAAAAATAATTTCACTGGAAACCCTGGTCACCTTTGTCAAGCTCTAGCAAATCCATTCCCTGCAGGACAAACAGAAAGCACATCATTCAGTCAAAAAGCCAAAATGAAGCAAGCTGTTTAAAACAGAGTTTTAAAAAGTGTCAAAATCTGAAACATTACAAAGTGGGTTTTTTTTTGAAATGGAGAATTAAAGATCTTTGGTATATAAATCATTTTTATGTTTCAAGAGTTCATTTGTATGCTAAGAGGAGAGATTGAGCCAAGGAGAAACAGTGTAGAATGAAGGGAGCAGTTTGAAGGAAAATTTGTCCAAGTTTCAGTGCACAGCGCATTGGCTGGGTGACGTGGCACATTGGAGAAGCGCAACGCATTGGGTCGGCCCCCACTGTGTTAAGAATACACCTGCACGGCACATAGGAGTGGCGCGGCGCATTGGGTTGGTTGCACGATGCGTAGGGCCGCACAACAATTTCACTATGATTTCTCTTCAAATTTCAAATCTCCTCAGTCACCTCCGGTCCAAGTAAGTCAAGTAATCCCTCGACTACCGATGAACGTGAATCTTATGATGTCTATGAGGATTTAATAAAAAAAAATTCAAACCCTATTTTCTTGTTCAAGAAACATTTCCTTAGGGTTTATAGTTTGGTTTTGTGCCTATCACTTCCACTTCCCCACCTTGTTATTCCCTCATCATTGTTATTCTAGTTCCATTAGCCCATTTCCCTATTCCCCATATCCCTAAAATTCATCTACCCTATTCCATATTCCCATTATCCCATCCTAATTACAAATTTCCCAAACCCCAAATGCTGTCCCAAAAACCTAGTGACTGCCCCTAAAACTCTTTAAGTCCCCAAATTTTAATTAGCAATACTCTCGACATTCCCCTTACCCTCTCCCTTCATAGCCCCTCACATATTGTCATACATTTGACAACAAAAACCAAAGACACCAAAGCTCCTCGTACTCATCTAAGACAACACAGACTTTGGCAAACATGGAGACAGATTCCTCTTATGACCAAGACAGTGACTCTACAACTGAATTGCATGCACCTAGGAGACCTCACAAGGGTGGCAGACATGTGAGGGAGGAGCCTACTTCATTGGTTGAGCTATAGGCCTATCCTCTTGCTATCTCATGTTTTCAACAGCAGTCTTGTTATCAGTTTTGTGAGATGGTCACTAGAATCCACCACCATCAGGAGCTGGCCAGATTGTTTGTGCTACATTTAAATAGTGGCCAAGTCACCCTTGCAGGTGTGACATTCACTTTAACACCTGAGTCTATCTCTCTAGCAACCGGTATTCCAAATGTTGGAGAGCAATGGAACAAAAGGAGGCAAGTTGACAGGGAACACTATGAGCCATATATCAAGCCCAGTTTTTTGAGACAACTCAGCAGAGTTTTTCCCTTTCGGTTCCTGAAAGATTCATACGCTCCATTGATGAAACTCATTATCAAATATTTTAGTTGTCAGGTTGGTGATGCATTTTACCTGGGTGAGAATGATGAACCTCCCTTACTTCATGTGCCGGAATATTGAGAAGATGGCCACCCTAGTGCAAAGGAAAACTCCTGAGCAGTAGTATAACAGTATATATCACATTGCACTCATCAAAATTGTGGTTATGCATCAGCTTGGTTTGCAGGATATTTCATGGGAGGATTTCATTTCTAATGATTTCTTCACAGCTCCTCAGGTACCTTCGGAGGCTTTTCATGAGGCAGGGGAACCTTCATATCAGCAGGAAGGTCATGAGACACAGACCGCTAGTGTGCCGGTGTTTGTCACCTATCAGAGGGGCACTAGAGGGTTGTTTGCAGCAGCCAAGCGAGTATTATCTCCAGCCGAGGTTGAAGGGGTCTCGCTTCCTTCTTCAGCATTACAGGTACAAGACAAGGGAAAGAGGCCAATACATGACGAGGGGCCTTCAGGAGGCCAGGATACAGACTTCATACTCATTGATGATGATTTGGGCTCACCAAGCTCAAAGCTGAGAGAGATTGTTCAGGAGTAGAAGGTGGAGATAAACACTTTGTCCGTCAAGTTGCAAAGAGCCCAGTGGATAATCAACTACCTTGAGCAGAGAAACAAACAACTAGAAGATCAACAAACTATCATGGAGCTACAAAATATACGTGAGAACTGGCAGGCTGCTAAAAGGAGCAAAACCGAGATGACATCCATTGAGCAAGAGATTGAGGCTGATCGTGAAGCTTGGCTTGAAAGGGTAAATATTCATTTGGAAAAGCTATTGGAGAAGGAAAACAAGGAAAATAACATGTTGAGGCACATGGTGAATCATTATTGGGCAATAAATCATGTTTGCAAGGCACGAATCAAGATCCTGAAGGCTAAGTTGAAGAAGGCCTCAAAATGTCGGAAAAGGCAAGATAGACTTCAGATTTTGGCCGAGGCTTCCTTGGCCCAGCATAGTACATGATGGAGAACACTCAGCCCAAATTTCAAGAAATTTGGGACACTTTTTGCAAATTTTGATTTTTTGGCCCAAAAATAGGTTTTTCAGCCCAATGCGTCGCGCCACTTGGTGCGCGCTTATGATTGGGGGCTCATTTTGATGCAAACTCATCATTTTTGGATTTTTCATGGAAAATTATGCATGCCTACTTATGGCCAAGAGATTTTGACAGGTTTTGGGCTTCCAGAAGGGTGCAAAACACCCTAAAAATGACCGTTCTGCCCCTTTTTGGACACACATGAAGCAGTGTTGGGAGAACTCATTTTTAAAGGGGCAAATGGAAGCCAAATTCAGAAATTTCACTTGTGTTGGAAAGTAGACAGGCAGACCTTTCCAACAAGCCCACTTGGAGCTAATTTGGACACTTGTAAGGCCTTCAAAATCAGCTCCAAATGGGCGCGATGCATAGAGAAATCAGGCGCGACGCATTGGGGATTTTTGCTCATTTTGGACTCAGTAACTCTGTTTTTCACCTAGTTTTTGACATTTTGACTTTCTTACTTCCAAATGTTAAACTCATGATGTAATTGGATGTAGTTTGATGGCTCTTGATGTAATTTTGTTAAATTTTTACTCATGGAGGTAGATTCATCCATCAAAAGGTGAATTGCAACTGAATGAATCAGTTTCCTATCTTATAGAGGCAAGTTGTTCCACTGCCTATTTTCTAGTTCTCAGTTTAGATCTTGTTGAAATAGCTCATAAACTTGTGAGCTCAACCCCTAGAGGTTGGGGATGAGTTATTTCTTGTCTATATCTTGTATTTTTTCAGTCATTAGCATGGTTGGACACTTGGGATTGCTTTGAGCATCATTGTACATTCATCTCTGCAGTTTGGCAAAGGAATAGACCAGGGTTTGTAGCACTCCTCGGGATTCATGTGGCTCTTTGTTTTGATGATGTGTTTCTCTCCGTTAATGTAAGTTTACTGATTTGTTATGTATATCATTCTCCCTCTTATTTCTCCTTGAGTTAAACAAGGATAAAGGTAGAACTTAATAAAATTCAAGGTTTCACCTAAGACGTTTAATTTTCCATGTTTTCAACTCCGTTTGAAGAGGACTTAAAATTTTCTTGCCCTCTTCAACTCCCCACCTATGGTTCGAGCTATCCATTTCATTCAAAATTGGTGTCAAAACAATTTCCTACCTTGCCCCATTCGTATCTCCAAAAATTAGAACTAGGCCTCACTCCCCAAACCCAAAATTTTCCCTTCCTTTGATCCAACAAACACCTCAAATAAAATCAAACTCTTTTTACATATATACCTAGCCTAAAATCGCCTTTATTCGTCATCTCAACCTCATTGATCATTTTTGCTAGATTGACCAAGAGAGAGCCCTCTCCCGATCTGGTAGGGCTAGCTACCAGGTTAAGCATGGTTTGATGTTACACTAGACTCTGCCTTCCTCTGCCTAAGGTAGATTTAGGCTATAACACAAAGGTAAAGCTTAACAATGCCCAACACAGGGCAGGGTTGTTTGAGCATATAAAATAGGATAGGTTACAAAGCTAATAGGTTGTGTAACAGTAATATTTTAGAGCCTTCTGTTTACTTCAAGTATATCAGACCTTCTAGTTTGGTACTGTCGAAAATATCTTTGAGCAAAAACTTAATACTGTGAAGGTTTCCAGCTATTTAAATTTTTCTACATATGCCTCACATCATCAACCATGGCATCCACTATAAAACAAAAATTTCCTAAAAAATAAGGAAAGCCTCCAATGATGAATGAGCCAAATCATCATATCTTGAAATGGGTAGAGCCCAATATGCATAGTGCAGTAAAATATGTGCATATAAATGTGTGTTAGTAGCATCCTAAATAAAATCTACCCAAGAATAACCAGCCATTTTGATTAGGGAAAAGTATAAATTTAAAGATAAAAGGGGTTAAGAGATCCCTTGCATACACCTAAGAAGGTGTGCATGAAAGAAGGGTTTGAAACTCTAAACTCAAAATGATCTAAAACCAAGAAAATTTGAAGGATGGAACTTTATCTTAAAGTTTAGAAACCTTGGCGAATCTTATTAGTCCCTAATATCCAAATTTTAAAATGTTTGATGATAATTTTGTAAAAAATTTTAGATTTCTAATTATTTATATTAGACAATATATAATATTGGCGATTTTTAAGGTAAAATATTTTTATACTATAAAATTTGGGCGAATTCATTTTTAGAAATATGGAAATTAGCGAATATTTTTTTTGGAAAAAGTATGGAATATTAGCCCGCCTACGAATATTAGCCCCTAAAATTTTCCCCTCGCTAAAAGTCTAGTCCTGCAACCCTTGGGGAAATTCCATTGGCCATTAGTCTAACTGATCGACTAATTAACCCAAAAAACTCCATCGCTAAGCAATTCCCTTGATCAAAATAGTAAAAATTGAGCCTTACTTGGAAGCTCTAAAAGGAAGAAACCTTAGAAAAGATGATTTTGAACCACTTCTGGATCAGCATTCTAGTGTGCCATTGAAGATGGGTGAAACCCGAGGAAAAACTTTAGAAAACCCTCGAAGAAATGAGATAATCCAAAGAGGCAAGTTCACACCTACTCTGATACCATGTTGAGATTACAAGAGATAAACAAGGATTGAATGTAAACAACCAAAAAACCATAAATAAATAAAAGCATAAACACAAAGAGGAGAGAAGATGAACCCATGAACATGAGAAACATGAGATGTAGGTGCCCATAAGCTAAAGAATCACATAAGACAACACTTAGCTCATGACAAAAGAATTTGTGATGAAAATAATGATGCCAAAGCTAGTACTAAAGACATCACCAAAGCCCAAGAATATTTTGGAATGTTAATAGTCAGGACATCTTGACAAATTGAGGATAGATGTAGAGATGGCTAGTGGGGTGCTAGCTCCAAGGAAGTTGAACGTTGGCCTTAGCCTAAAATATTATATATTGAAAAAATACAATAAAATGTTGTGGTTGCACATGTGTAGACTTATAGCCTTGATTACATGTAAGGTTGGCATGAGGCCACAAGTGAATATTACACCATTATTTCAATATTTTATAGGTATTACAAGTTTCATGGCATTCACAGAGAAAGAAATGTTGCAAAGGAAGGATAGATGTAGAGATGGCGAGGAGAATGATAAAAGGTAAAATCTATCAAATAATTTTTAAGTTGCAGTAATTAGTACATCGGTGTATTTTTTTGATAGAAATACAATGAAAATTGCAAGGAATGTTACACCTAAAGAAGCATGAAATGATGAGAAACCAGGGGAGAGTCATCCCAAAGTGTTTCTTTGCAATGTCTGTGTACTTGTTTTTGAAAAAAGTGCACAAGCACGAGGATAAAGGTTAGAAGTATTTTTGATAGGGTACAATGGAGAGTCTATGGGATATCAGATTTTTTATTTGGAAAAAGATACACTCAGTAGAGATGTTATATTTGAGGACAACTATATCCAAGGTAATTCAAATGAAATTGAAGTGCCATGGCCTATTGAAGAAAGAGGTAAAAAGGTAGCAGAAGAAAGCATTCCAAGTCAAGAACAAAGGAGCAATCAAGAATCCAGTGATAATGAAGTCAATGATGTCAAAGCTAGTACTAAGGACATCACCAAAGCCCAAGAAGATTTTGGAATGTTAATAGTGAGGACATCGTCAAAGCCCAAGAAGATTTTGGAATGCTAGCAGTGAGAACATCATCAATGCCCAAGAAGATTCTGAAACAACATTTGTGAACATTAGATGGCTCAAAGCTACAGGAACTACCTGAAAGCAATAAAGGAAGCAAGAAATCAAGAAGATTGCAGCAGTCTGCTTTACAGCAGTTATATATGGCTTTGATCACAAATTCACCACAATTCTGGTATAATGTGATTCAATGCACATGGAAAGAAGAATGGGACAAAGTAACAGAGGTGGAATGTGATTCCATACAGAGAAATGAAACACTGGAACTTGAGGATATGCCTAAAGGAAAAAGTGCAAATGGTTAAATGGGTCTTCAGGGAAAAGTGCAAAGCAGATGGCTCAATTGACAAACACAAAGGAAGACAGTGACAATAGCATTACTATTTCCTTCTATTGAGGTGATAGTCAAGTCACTAGCCCTCCAAGATCATAAAAGGCTGCCTATTTTTGTTCTTGTCATTTGTCCTACTAGGGAACTTGCAAGTCAAGATGTTGTAATGTATTCCTCTTCTCCTACTATGTAATGACTCAATGAGACATCACATCATCTAATGAATTAATGAATCCACTAGAAATGTTGCCATAAAAACTGTTTCCATAAACTAAACATTTGGAAATGAATAGGAAAGTATGTATATGCATCATGAGAGGAAGTAAATAATGATAAAAACTTCAAACATGTCAAGAGGGAATGCCACTGAAGCATTTTTTTTTGGAAAAACGTAATGCTATATCACAATCATCCTTAAAAAACAAAAACCTATAGGTATATCCACTGTTTTGATAGGATTTGAAACTAAAGACATCAATTACAACACTTTTGGAACAGTAGATTTCCAACTATACCTGTTTACCAGCTCGCTTATATATATTAAGAGCCTTAATAGCATCATGGTGTTGCATTTCAAAGAACTGCAGGTAAACAATTGCAGTCATCAGTAGCTTCAGATCAGGGATGAAGTTGTCTAAGGAAGAAATTGATTCTTTACACAATAAGGTCAATTCAGTTGCTGTGGGTCTCAGGATTTGGAAAATTGGCATACCAAATGATAAGGCAACATCAAAACCACTTTGGAATCCTAGGATCTAGCCCTCCTGGATTCAGAGAGGGATCTCTCTATATGTGTTTTAGAATGATATACTTTAAGACTTATGATATGATGTTAGGCTAGTTATGAAGCACGAAGGATTTTTTTTGTTTGTTAGTTGGGGATCATTAACTGAGAAGGTCATGTGAAGTGTGAAGGAGGGAATAAATTGAAGGATATTTCAACATGGGAAGATAGGTCAAGAAAAAGTGTCAATCCATTGGGCTATGGAATCATAAAAGGTTTTACTTGCACAACAACTATTCAAGGGTTTTCATAGGGCAAGTCATCTATATCAAAAGATATTTTAAGTTGAGTTTGTGGTATGGAACATTAATAAGTGTGGGGAAAGAAGAAAAGCTAATAACCAATTAAGAATCTATTAACTTCACTACAAAAGAAAAAAGCCTTTCAAAGTGACTATTTTTAAAAGCAAGCCAGCGATTGTGGCAACCCATAGAATTCCTTTGGTCGATAATCCTACTAAAGTCACCTAATGTGATAAAATTAAGTAATCCTCTTGTGAACCTTCGTAAAGTAGAAAATTTTTAAGATAAAACATAAAAAGTAGCCTAAGATCAAGCAAGGACTTTGAACCTATCCTACTTTTGGCATACTATGAAATTTTCAAAATGTTTGTTTAAGACTAAACAAGGGATGATAATCATTAAACTTCCTTGATTAGACTCTACTTATCATGCAACGAAAAAGAACATTCAAGAATGAAGATAAACATAAAGAGTAGCCTTATATCAAGAAACAACTTTGAACCTATCTTGCTTTCGGCATACTCTTAAGGGAAATCTTCAAAACAGCTATTTAAGACTAAACAAGGGACATGGATAACCATAAAATTCCTTGATTTAGGACTCTAATTAGCATGCAGTGAAAATATCATTCAAGAAAAATGTCTCAAGTTTTCCTCAGCAAGACATGGGCTCACCAACATTCCTTGACTGGTTATACTCTATTGATTCATTCTCAAACACACATTTAGAAGAAAACATAAAGATAAAGCTTATCAATCAAAATTAGGGTACTTTATAAGTAAATCCTAATATATATTTCCTGCTCTTTATCAGAGAAATGGATGTGATGGAACATAAGGGAGAATAACAATTACAAAGAAGAAAACATCACCAATAATATAGACCAGGATCCCGTGAATCGCTTGTCATTTGATGCACGGGCCACATTATTTAAGTACAATGGCTTTCTACAACAATACTTTCTTCCACCTCCTACTACATTAATCATCATTTCCACTTAATAACACCAAACAATTAAGAATTTTGCAACCCTTTACAATGAAAATTCAAAGAGTATTTATAGGTGAATGAGGAGGAGAAGTGAAAGAAGTGGTCTTAATGATCATTTAACACACAATAGATGTGCATCGGATGCTCCATTATGCTCAATGAATGCTATATTAACTTGTGAACCACTCTAGTTGCTTTTGTTTGACCTTGAGGCAGATTTGGTGGGCCAGTAATGACTCCGAAGTATGTGTCTTATGAGATATTTTATGACTATAGTAACTCTGTTTTGGCTTCTGGGAAAATTTAGGTGAAAGAGTAGGCTTTGGGGCTTTCCCATGGCTTTATAATAACTACCCTGACAACTTAAAATATCTTCTATCTATCTAATAACTACCAATTTGTCTTTGCAAGTAGAAAGTAGGCTGCAGGTGTCCTTATGGGTTGTTGAGAGGTAATTGGCCCCATTGATGTGTCCTTTGGAAGCTTTTTTTGGCTTATTTGTCTCTCTTATACACTTTAATCACTGATTTAGGCTTTGATTTGTGCTTTAGGCTTCATTAGGCCTTCTCGGATCATCATTGGTCTTCATATTGTGTCTTTATCTTTTAAACTATGGATTAAGCCTTTGATCTTCATACTTTGTGCTTAATCCCTTTTAACTTTAATTATTCTGATCTATGTCTTCATCGTTGGCTGCACAGGTGGCTTGCTGGCATGTTGGAGGGCTCTACTACTCAACTAGTGTTCATGAGACACTGATAAAACAATGATAATCAAACCCCGTGAATCCCTTTTTTGCATTTTTTCAGCCTTAGCATCGTCATCCTTGGCTTCTACCACTGGTATATGGTTGTGGGAGGGCTTGCAGCTCAAGGCCACCATTAAAACCTATAACTAAACAATAAAAAATTATAAAATCCTGTGTTTTTGGTTTAACTACTAACAGAGGCTCGGGCATGGGTGGAGGAGTAGTGAGGAGAAGGGTGAATGCAACAAAAATAGGTTGATGGCAGAACTGCAGATACTAGGGCTTGAATATACTTTGGGTGCGAAGAACAAGATTGGCTATTTTGGGAATACTGGAGATGGTATTCGTGCGGGACTAAAGCGATAAGTGGTATTGGGTTGGGGGAACATGATACACTTCAAAGGTTGACATGTGTCCTTATAAAAACTGCCTATTTCATGTTGAATTAGCGTGATCATGCTTCTTGGTGAATTGAACACAAAGAAGAGCAAGAGCCATTGGATCGTGAGGATCAACACTTGAGATCTAGCCAAAGGATTGGTAGATGATGATTTAAGAGGGAAAATGGGGGAAAAACGAAGAAGCAAGGATCATCCGATCGGATATGATCAACGATGGAGATTTAGAATGGTGGATGAGGGGTCAGGGAAAAAGCGAAGACCCGATGGAGTGAGAACCATCTGATCTAGATTAGATCGATGGTGGAGATCAAATGCGGGGGGATGGAGGGTAAAGCCACACTGGCCGTTGGATTAGGATGATCAACCATCCAGGATGCATCACAATCTCGCGCAAAGGCAATGGATGGTGAGAGGGGTAGAGAGAATAGTGATGTAGCGCTGACCGTTCGATAAGGAGGATTGATGGTCTGGAGTATTTTGGAGAATGGAAGGCAGAAGGGGTTTATATGGGAGAAAAGTAATAATGTGATGGCACGATGACCGTCTGATCAGGATGATAAATGGTTCGGATCTAATCGTGACTTCGCAGAAATGAATGAAGAGGTGGAGGACAAAGGAACGGTGAAATAGCACCGACTGTTGGATTTGGGGGAGCTAGATCAATAGTCTAAAATATATTGACGGAGAGGCCTCAGTAAAAGACGATCGAGAGGAAAATTGGCCGTACTATGGAGCAAGGACTGATAGATCGACGAGATCAATGGTTCAGATCTCATTGGTGAGGAAACCATCACCTAGAGGAAATATAAAGAAATGAAAGGAAAAGGGGCAAAGCGAAGTGTGATAGCGTGAAAGGGGCGTAAAGGCTGAGGCCGATGGTCGCGGGTCCCGGTCATATGGAAAAAAAGGCTGAGGATTTAAGCCCGCGGGGGCTTAAGTCTGTCTTATTAAATGTTGGTTTTTTGAGGCCGAAATGGGATTTTTGAGAGTTTTTGAGGGGTTCTGATAGGGTAAAAGAAAGGTTTTAAACCAAGTAAAAAAATATTTACAAGGTTTTTAAAGGTATTTCTTGCGGAAATGGAGGAATTTTTAATAGGAAAATATGAATGAAAGAGGATAGAAGAGGGGGTCCAAAAACAATTTTCTTCATGATAACAGCAGGTTTTTTGAAGGATTTTTGATGAAGATATCAGTGAGATGGATTCTTGGACAAGAGAGTTGACGTAGACAAGGTCGAGTCACGTATTTTCCCAAATTTGTTTTTGAAGACTAATAGACCCGTTTTAGCCATCATAGTTGTTGGGTAGGTAAATTCCTCCATGATGAGATGACTCACTGTACCTTTAACGGTAAAAGTAAACAATCGTTCACGCTACAAGGCAGTGTTCCTAGTTGCAAATAAACCAACTAGCGATGAAGGCTTACCCGGAACTAACGTTGTTGCTGTATCACAAGGTGGCTACCTATTCCTTATTCTCCGGCAGATCACGATCCCCACGATCTCCGTGATGGACACCTGCACATGCGAGAAACAAAACAAACGCAAGCGTAAAACCCAGTAGATGCAACTATATGTCAGTCAGAAAGGACATAACTCATCATTATAAACAACAACAAGAGTGGAACCATAACCGATAGTCGTTTATTATTAATCAATCAAAGGAAAATTACAACCAAGTTCTGACGCTGAATTCTCCTTCGGAGGGTCGCCAGCAGAACACGTCTCGAAAGCCTGTCAAGGATGGGACAAACCTCTCTCTTCGGATCTTGACAATGGTCTCCTTGCTTGAATTTGGCCTTAGGGGAATAATCAAGGCTCTTGCAGCATAAGGCTCTTGGGAATTTTGGAACTTGAAGACTAGCTTGCAAAGGAGATGAGCAAGCTTTTATAGATGGAGGAAGGGGAGTTGGGATCCCTATAATCATGGGATTGGCCCTATCATCAAGGAAGCTTCCATGAGAGGTGGAAAACCACTTCCTTTCTATGGAAATCCGTAGCCAAACCTCCCAACTCAAGATAGATATCAGTTCCTGGATCAGTTAGGACGAAACTTCCAATATTTCTTTTTAAAAACACCCTTAAATTGGCCGGGCACGAGTGCGATCACATGAGCGCCAATGCAAAAGTGCTACTAGGTTTTTCACAAGGAGATGTCTTCAGGGCGATGAAATCTATTGTTCAGAGGGATGTCATGAAAGTGATTTCAAGTTTTGTCTCTGCTCACAGGTCATGGAATGAGCCCTCCAATGTGCGGGATGGGGATTGCAGGGACGGTGAAAAATTACTGTGTAACAGATGCCCCCTAAAGCATGAGGCCCGAGAGAGAGAGAGGGGTGAAATGCTTTACGAGAACGTGTCCGACTGAAAACTCCGCCGTCGAAAAAACCTGCATGAAGAAATACAACTGATGTCTCAGATACATGATATATATGCGGTATGGGCGCAGCCATCCATAACAGAGTATACAATAATCCAGATCCAAGGCATGGACGTAGCCATCCAGTGAGGATTGATAAATAGACTCAGGTATGGTCACAGCCATCCAGTAAGTGAGTCATGTGACTAATCATAATAATCCACAAAATCGCAGCCTGGATTACAACAGACACAATCTAGGGTCTTGCGCTCTATCTCGACCCGAACAAAGTACAAGTTCAAGCATGCGAATATGTGAGCTGAAGTCGAACATGCAAGAAAATCGTCTGATTACCATCCAATGATGAAAGTTGTTAACAGACGTGAGAGGTACCACCATTAATGCCAATGGTCCTCAAGGTACTACAGGTACAATCTACGGCATGTGAATCAATGAGCTGACGTCATCACAGGGAATCACCTGACGGGAGTACAATAATGAAAACCTCACTCTAATGTGAAGAACCCGCGCCATTGAGGCATGCAAGCTCTCAGCAAATTCAAAAGGAAAGTCTCTAGACCAACTTCCTGGATAATGAGTTGAAGTCGACAGGAAGTGACCTTGATCGAAGGTGGGCCATAGTGTTTCCCACATCATCGACATGAGACAGAGGAACATAATGTTGTTGTGAATCACGATCAGATGAGAATCAGAGGGAGGTTGATATTTGCAGAGGTCAACTTCTCTTGAACATATGGTGGCACAATAGTGAGTTTGGCAGTATTTGACATCAATAGTTCAAAGGTCATGGCGACAAGGCAAAGAGTAGATGAGAGGTCAAAAGGGATTACCCAAACCCATGGAGGCAAGTGAAAAACGAGATGAGATATCCCCAACCTGACACGAATGCAAACAAGTGCCATGTTCAAGGGCGACATACTGCCGACACGACAATGATGCTGGTTGCATTTTTTCCCCACCATTTCTGGCGAGTACCCCAATTATTTTTGATAACAAGCTTGAAGGGGATAGCATATGCTTGTGATATAAGTCCATCCTAGTACGTTTAATGAGCCCTAGGAAGGAGAGACTGCAACATTACAATGACCCAATCCGATGCCAATGTGGTCAACGAGTCCCGACAAAGGAAGAACCTCGGCATCTTTTCATGTTTAGAGAGTTTGAAAAGGTGAAAGTAAAAGCAAACTCCAAAAATCCCTTTTCGTAAATAGCCCTCAGATCCGAAAAGGTAGAAAACGATATCTGAGAAAACCTCCTAGTCGCGATAGGCTAGGGTATTCCTTTTTCGTAAATAATCTATCCCAGCCCGAAAAAGGGGTAAACATATACTGGGTAGATGTCGTTTCGTAGCCACTTTAATGAGATCGAAACGACAAGGGACTCCGCAATCTTTTCTTGTTTAGAGAGTCAGAAAAGAGCTGAAAGATGACTCCTCCTGGAGGAACGAGTGGTATAAAGGGTAGCAACTGGTTCCGGTAATGGTGGAACTGCTCAAAACAAGTAAAGGTTAAGAGGCTGGCTAACAAGACCACTCATCGCAGCGGTTCCTCAGGAACGGGTAAAACAACCAAGTGAAGGCATATGATCGGCCAAGCAGATAGTGATGATGGAGTGAGAAAACCAAGGCTCATCTGGCAAAAACGGGCTGATAAAATGGCAATCACAAGGGGTAAAATGGGAATGGTTTCATTTTTACACAAGCTTGAAATCAGAAAACTCTGCTTGAAGTTGGTTTCATTTTTTACACAAGCTTGAAACAAAGATAAACTATGCTTGAAACCGGTTTCATTTTTACACAAGCTTGAAACGGAAACAAACTATGCTTGAAAAAGTAAGCATGCCCCCAACATGGTGACTCAATTCAAGGTACATGCCCCCCAAGCTTCAGTCCATATGAAAGGCAGATGGAGTGAAGGTTCAAGTTACGAGATCAAGAGAAAGACTCGACTGGTATTTTACGAGATCTTTAACAAAGACTCGAATTGAACAGGAAAGTGTTTCATTGTTTTAACGAGGTTGACACATTAAAAGAACTATCCTCAGGACACCTTGTTTCATGGTTTAAGGAGTTTGGCACAAGACAAGGAACTCTGCTCCGACAACCTTGTTTCATTTTTTAAGGAGCTTGACACAAGACAAGGAACTCTACTCTGACCAGACTCAGTTTCATTTTTTAAGGAGCTTGACACAGGAAAAGAACCATGCTCCGAATGACCTCATCATAATGAACAAGAATTCATCGCTTCCAATATTTCCACTCCCGATGGAAGGAAAACATCCTGGAAGTAAGGACCCAATGCCCCCAGCACCTGATGCACAACGACATTATCACTGAGTACAGGCACGGGGTAGGTAGCCACATAGCCACCCGCGGTGGCGCAGATACAACGGGTGGATAAAAACCAGGAAGGGATGATGGTAGGCCAGCTGCCACATTAGGACCAAGGAACGAAAGCTGATCAATGGTCATGATCCATCCTTCATGCGAAAAAAATACCACATGAAAAAGGGAGGAGACAAGCGCTCCCATGGCATAAGTGTAATCGCGCCCCAAGAGAAGATTAAAATCCAAGGGGCCTGGAACAACCATCACATCCATATGGATGGTTTTACCTCCCAAAGTAACAGGTAACCTTGGAAGGATCCCTAACGGTTGACTCGTTCTTCTGTTAAATGCCAACAGATTCTGCGTAACAGGCACAAGCGGCGGTGAGCCAAAAGCTTGCCAAGTAGTTGAGGATAGAACACTAACAGACGCGCCTTCGTCTATAATGGTGTTGGGTACGACCAGACCAAAAGCCTGTACTGTGATCTCGAAAGGCACATAAGACGGAAGGCGGTATCCTGCAAATCGACTCCAATCGAAGGAAGCGACCAAACTACTTGGAGGGGCTACCATCGAACCGAGATGGTCTTCCCTTGGTGTTACGATCGAAGAAGGAGCATCCTCCATGACCTCCATCTTGAAGGCGGGAGGAGTATCCTCTGAGACCTCCGTCACGGGAGGTGGAGGAGCAACTTCTTGAGATATAGGGACAGGAGAATCTCTCTCCAATTCTGAGGAATCTGAAGAAACAAGAAGAACCTGAGGGGTGTGAGGTCCACTCTCCATGGAAAAGACCTGGTGCACCGTAGAAGGGACCATCTCAACCGATCCCACAACCAATGGTTGGTCAGGGATGGATTCTGAATTCACTGGGGGAGCGAGATTGACCAAGGATGACTCTGACCAATCTTCACCAAAATCGGTCGTGGAGTGGACTCAAAGAAAGCTGAACTCACCTAAAGGCACTGGGCATAAATAACCGAGTTGTCCAAACTCGCTTGGCTTCATCCATATATGGACAAAGGTGAATACATGGTGCTCCTCCACACAGCTTAAGGTGATTGGTAATCTTACCTCAGCTTGTGGGTGCTTTACCAAAGACTCCGCTGAAGATGTGCCCCCAACTTGACTCCTAAGCCAAAGGCACCATGGCGACCATCGGACCATGCTTCGAGCACCTTGGAGATGCCAGGGCAGTCTCGAAGAAGATGGTCTCCTGTGCACAACAGGCAAGGGAACTTGACTTTCCGTGGAGGGTTGGAAGGTTTATCGGGAGGAGATATTTCAGAAACAGTGGTTGTACTTTTAGCCTCTCGCTTATCAGACTTCTTCTTCTTTGTCTTCTTCTTCTTCTTCTTAGCCACCTGGTTACTTGAATCCAGACTTTCACCAAGCGAAGTAGAAGAGGAGGACGCAGAAACAGGCGAAGAAGGGGAGAGGTCCACCTTGGAATCAACATGATGTTGTTCAGGTGGAGGAACTGATTGACCAGTAGCCGAGACATTCGGGACCACAGAGGTTGAAAACAACCAAACAGGCAACCCAACAGTTAACCCAAGAAGGGACAACGTTGCCATATAAGGAGCACCAACATTTCCAAAAGGAGGAAAATGACCAGGATTCCCATCGGAGGGGATTCCTTGGTTGGTGAACTCTGGAAAAGTTGCCATCAACAACTCAAAATCGCACACGGGCTAAAAACCAAGGCACACAATCAAACGGCCAACAAGCAAATTCTAACAGGGCGTGTGATCGTAGGTGATTTATTTTACCACATTGAAACTTAGAAACTTCACCGTTTCATGTTTTAAGAGTCGAGAAACGGATAAAAGGTGACTCTATCTCTTTCAGTTTTGAAGCAAGCGTGAAAGGACAAGCGCTTGGTGATCCTTTCAAATTTAAAGAGTCAGAAAAGATCAAATGACTACTCACGAATACTAGGCAAAGGGTGTACCAAATAACCGTGAACTGCAACATACACCTTGGTTTCA